>ML385762.1:7095-79072 GCA_005239525.1 Nicotiana knightiana | reverse complement strand
TTGGATAGTGGCTGCTCAAAGCATATGACTGGGAACATGGAACAGTTCCTTTCACTTGAAAGTCTCAAAGGAGGAAATATCTCCTTTGGAAACGGAAAGAAAGGTGAAATCATTGGGGTTGGTAAGGTAGGTAAGGATGATACACAATCTATTGAACACGTGTATCTAATAGATGGCTTGAAATATAGTCTGATCAGGGTATCACAACTATGTGACAGAGGTAACCTGGTTGCTTTTACTTCCACAAAATATTTTGTGATTAACTTGCTTACTGACAAGATTGTTTTGTAGGGAAAAAGAATGAATAACATCTATGTCATATACTTGTCCACACTATCTGAAAATGAACTCACTTGTCTAAGTGTGTTGGCCAGTGATCCCCTCCTGTGGCACAAACGACTTGGTCATGCAAGTCTAACTCAGCTTAACAAACTAGTCTCTAAGGACTTAGTGGTAGGACTTCCTAACATTAAGTTCAAGGAAGACAAAGTTTGTGAGGCATGTGCCAGGGGGAAGCAGGTAAGGTCCTCTTTCAAAAGTAAGAAAATGGTCAGTACCACCAGGACGTTGGAACTGGTTCATATGGATCTATGGTCCTATGAGAACTTTGAGTATAAGTGGTAAGAGATATGTGATGGTGCTAGTTGATGATTTTTCAAGGTTCACTTGGACCTTATTCCTGGCATCTAAGGATGAAGCATTTGATATGTTCACCTCATTTGTCAAGAAAACTCAAAATCAATTAGGACATCAACTAGCATCAATAAGATCTGACCATGGTACTGAATTTGAGAATGCTAAGTTTGCTAAGTTCTGTGATGAACATGGTGTTAATCATAACTTTTCTGCTCCTAGAACCCCACAGCAAAATGGGGTTGTTGAAAGGAAAAACAAAACTCTGGAAGTCATGGCAAGAACCATGCTTCTATCTAGCAAACTACCTCACAGCTTCTGGGCTGAAGCAATAAACACTGCTTGTTACATAATCAATAGATGCATGACCAGACCTCTGGTAGAGAAAACTCCCTATGAATTACTTAAAGGGAGAAAGCCCAACATATCCCACTTTAGGGCTTTTGGATGCAAGTGTTTTGTAGTCAATAATGGCAAACATTTCCTAGGAAAATTTGACCCCAGAAGTGATGAGGGATTATTCTTGGGATATTCATCACATAGTAAAGCTTATAAAGTGTATAATAAAAGAACTATGTGTGTAGAAGAAAGTATACATGTTGTCTTATAAAAGGTAATCATTACTCCTCTCTTCATAAAGCTTCCTTCAAACCAAGTTTTACTCATATTACACTACCCAAAACTTGCAAAACTCGTCCTTTCCTCTCAACAAAGCATAAAAATGTCTTCACCTCCACCAGTTTCCTCATCTAATTTCTCACCTAATCGTGATTACGATGGAGGAAATTCTGAATCTGTCTCCAATTCTCCATCTGTTTACAGCTCCGAATCACCAGAAATTCCATCATCCCCTGAAAATACACATGTTCTTGAACCCACTCCAAACCCTACTCCTGCCCCCTAGTATCGTCGTGTTAAAGTTCTTGCCCGGAAATCTGTTGCTTCTGGGGCTAGAGAAAAATTCTTGGAGGACCTTATTAAAGCAGACAAAGGTACTAAGTCAGATTATCCAATGAGTCCTTCAAATTAGCTAATGAGGAAGAAGCACTTGGTTCAACCAGTTCTGAAAAAGGTAATCTTGAAATCGATTCTAAATGTACTTCTGCTGATAAAAGATTCGTGTTGGTAGGGTTTGTTGTTGATGTAGAAATACCTAGAAGAAAGAAGGGTGGGAGAAAAGAAAGAATTATTGAAAGAGAGGGAGAAGAAGATGTGAGGGGATCTAGGGAGGATGGTGCCACACTGGTTATCTGTGGCCCCATTCCTAAAACTATAGGAGAAGAAGTCACTGATTTAGGGGGAAGCATAGTAGAGGAAGTTGCAGCAGGTCTTGCAAGTCTGAAGAAAGCTACAGATGAACCTGGTTCATCGGGGGAAGAAACATTGGCTGAAAGGTTGAAAAAACTGGGGGAGTCTTATAACCCAAATAGAAGAAGGAGTCAGAAACCCAAGAAGGAAACTCACCCAATTCCTTCAAAGAAAAGGAAAATTTCTGAAGTTGCTGATGTTTCTGCTCCAAAAGTTAGAGCTACTCGTAGCAATGAGAGAAGAAGAAGAGAAATTAGAAAAGTCTCTAAAGGGGAGCAAGAAGAAGAGGGCAGCAAAAGGAAAAGCAAAAGTTGGAGAGTCTGTTGAGGCTATTGAGATTGAAGAGAATGGGTTGGACCTGGTCCAACAGAAGGAGCATCCTGCTCCAGGTGTGGTTGAGACACCAAAACCCACAAAGGCTAAGGCTTCTTCAAAGAAGTCAGCTAGGATGTCTGTCGCACATACAAGATCTGTTAAAAAGACCAGGGCCAATTGGAGTGGAGAAGAGGAGAAGGAAATTGGAGTGGTGACTGACAGGGTTACCATGTTTGGAAAAAGAACAATACTAAATGGCAAGCTGGTGAGGGATTTAGAGGAGCCTGGTATGCAATATCTAGTGGAAACTTTGGAGGTGCAAGGCTGGAAGGACCTGGTCCTTCGCATGGAAGGCAGGCTGGCAAGAGCTGAGTTGGTAGAGTTTATGGGGAATTCAAGTGTCAAGGAAGGCAGGGTCACGTCTATGGTCAAAGGAATTGAGGTTTCCTTTGATGTCAAAGGACTGGGTGTTATTCTTAACATACCAGCTGAAGGCTATGAGGAGTATACAAGGCAGAGATGGCCTTGTCTAGATGGGATGGCCTCAGCAATCGAAATCACCAAGTTCTTTAGTGATAGTAAGAAGGAGATTGAACCCAAGCCAGTTTACAAGAGTGAGATGAAGCCTGAGCACAAGCTACTCTTTGAGTTCGTCATCAAGTTCCTACTGCCTAGACAAGAAAGAAGGCACATGGCAATTTATATGGATCTTACATTGATGGAATGCTTGTACAGGGGAAAGCAAATTAATTGGCCAGCTTTTATCATCCAACTCCTTGACAGAGTGGTGAACAGAACCAAGGCACATGCAATTCCTTATGGCTTCATTCTGACAGCAGTGCTTGCACATTTTGGGGTTCCAGTAAAGAAGGCTGAGATGGCTACGGCCAAAGATTATTTTGGGAAGGAAATTTTGCTTACATGTGACTACAATGTCAAAGTTCCTATGGATGAACCTGGTTCATCTAGGAAGAAACCAATCAACAGCAAATTTAGAACTTTGGTGCAAGAAAACGAGATTAAGGATATGGAGATCCTTCGCTTGAAGTCTCGTGTGATTGAGGTTGAAGAAGAGCGGGATGCTCTTAGAGCTGAACTAGCAAAGGAGAAAGAAAAGAATGAGTGTGTTCTTCAGCAGATGTTGTCTCTCCTACAATCCAAGTCCACAACCTCCACTGCACCTTCCCATCCTTAGGCTTCTCAGAGCTTCCATAACCTATCTTAAGACCAGTTATCAGTTTCAGTTCTTTTTATTTTATTTTTTGCTCATGGTTGGTTGTTTTTATTTTTCTGTGTGGTGGTTGATTATCGTTACTTATCAATGAATTTTTCTTTTAGTTATTGACTTGTCTCAATTTCTGAGTTAGCTAACATTTATTGGTTTCTTGTGTTGATTAATCATGCTTTGCACCTGCAGTTGCCTAAATGGCCATGAGTAATAATTAATAAAACTGGTAAGTATATCATTTTGCAAACTTTTCGATGACGCCAAAAGGGGGAAGATAGATATGTGTTGAACTTGCTGAACTTTTCGAAAATATTTTTGAAGTGATATTTATAACTTAATGAACCCGGATTCTCTATGATTAATGCTCAAAACCATACAAATTTCTTTGAAGTGTATACAGGATGAAGCACAGAGTTTGTCATCATCAAAAAGGGGGAATTTGTTGACCCATGTCACTGCATAGTTTTTAAGATTGACAAAAGGCTGACCAGTTGAACCAGGTCCATCAGAGCACATATCTTGAACTAACTAGCTGGCACATGAACCGTATATGCTTAGGAGATGTTTTGAATATGAAATATCAATGAACCAAGAGATTGTCTCCTAATGCGAAAAGGTTGCAAACTGATCTGATTAATTGAAGACGAATTCGGCAAGGAAAGTAACAAAAGAAAGGAAGTTGAGTTTGATTCGAATTGGTTCACCCAGGTAGAGTTGAACTGGAATTGGAAGACAAGCTCAACGACTGACTCTATAAATACTTGATGTATTTCTGCTGGAATTCAACACGCACAAAGCTGAAGTGAATCAAAGTCTGAAAGCAAAATTCCCAGAGTTATTTTTGCTAGAAGAATCATTGTGTGATGCAAAGGCTACAATTCAACTAGAATAACCAGTTCCATCTGATTAATTAGTGAGTCTAGTTGATTATAGTAGGAGTTTTTCATATTGTATCTTTCAGCTTTCATAGAAGCAATTGTAATAGGTACGTATTGATCAAGTTAGAGTTAACTTGAGGTGTGTAGAAATTAGCTAGGGGCTAGTTACTACAAAGGGATTAGAGTTAGTCCTTGGATTACAAAAGAGTTTATTTTGTAAGTTCGTTTGGCTCAGAGTTTTTAGTGAAGAGTTGAGAAAATCCTACTAAGGAGTAGGTCGTGGTTTTTTCACCTTTTGAGCCAGGTGTTTTTCACGTAAAAATCTCTGTGTTTTTACTTTACTACTTTTTATTATTCCGCAACAGTAGTAGTTGGAACACCAAGAAGAACCAGGTTCTTCTACTGAGACAGCATTCAAAAATTGGGTACCACACAAAGTAACCTATCTTCTTGTATGGTATTGAAGTCTAAAACATCAATGGATTAGGCTCCCTCAATTGCCTACAGAATTTTATGATGGGAAAATACTAGAAAAAACTGGAAATGCAATTGGACGCCTACTAAAAATTGATGTTTGTACATCAACCACGCTAAGGAGCTGTTATGCAAGACTGTGTGGAACTTTCTCTAGAAATCCCAGTCCAATCCTTCCTATATGAGGAAGAAAACTTCCTTTTCAAATATTGTGGACGACTTGGCCACACAGTAAGACAGTGCATTTATATTCCACATAACAATAAGGACAGTGCGGAGCCAACCAATGATCAACCAACAACAAAAGTAGATAACCCACAAGAGGAGTGGAAAACAATGTCTTTCATCAAAGGAAGGAAACAAGGTTTAAGAGGTAATCAACAACCCATCAATAATGCAATCAAGAACACCAATGGTCTAGGTATCTCGGTCAAATTGTTCAATGACAATACTGGTAAGTACATATATACTCAAATGTTTCAATACAAGTCCAAGGATCATAAGGATCCTACATCTTCTACAGAAAAAAATGGTGCAAGAAATCCGGCCACCATGGTTAAGGAAAAAACCACCATCCCAATAAAAAATAATTTTTCTCTTTCGAATAGTGAGCAAATGGTTTTAGAGGAAACCACTAATGAGGAAAAAATCAAAAAAACAAAAATTAAAGGTTGCCATGCAAATGAACAAATGTCCACTTTAAATGGAGACATTGATATGTTGGAAAATAACGTGTCTTCTCCTAATAAAATAGAAAATTAATTCCATGCAAAAAAATTTCCTAATTGACCAAACTAACCCTACTATTAATAATAATCCTACCGTTCTTATTAGTAAAGATAACCGACAAAATAGTAACAATCCTTCTTTAACCAAAAATCATGAACAAAATATTTCCTTAAGATTTGAGAATCCTCCCACCCCAAAGCATGCCATCCAAATGGCAGCGGAAAATGTCAACAATGCACAAATGTCCTCCAACCTAGAACACGCAATGGATACTATATCCATGGAGGATCAGCCTATAAAACACAACATTGGGCACCTAAAAGCCATGCAATTGGCAACCCCAATCATTGCCCTATCACCCAATCCCTCCCATACCACCAATAGCCCCATTCCCACGCTTGATTTAGACTCCATAAGTATACAAACTTCTATTCAACATGCCCAGAATTCCATCAACCCTAATAAGAAGGCACATGCTCCTTCAAATTCTACGACAACACAAAATCCAAGCCATGGAAAAATCTACCGCCATTCCCCCCACAACCAGAAAACCCACAGATCATTTACGTCCAACCTCTATAAGCACATGACTACCAACCTATCTCGTGGATGGAGATGGGTATTATGGTCCATGCATCCTTGTTCAATCTCCAAATAAATGGTCAGGAGTCGATAATCATACTTCAAAACACACAATACCTAGCCCAGTTGGTAACAGGGGGCATGAGGCTTACAATGAACAACTATCTAAACCAAGTCTGGCTAACAACATCCTCCAACCCCTAGATGCTTCAGTGAACCCCCAACTGGTGCACTAATGAGAAACCAATGGAATTTTCCACCACACTTCAACCCAATCTACCCACAGAATTCTCTCCTAGACATGTCATTCTTCCTGCCAGAAATGTTAATCCAGCTCAATCCCATATTCATGCCATGGGATCACCCACAGCCATCCCAGGAGCCACCAATCCCTCCACTTTACCAAAAATCTCCACCACCACCTCACGAACCAGTCCAGGAGCCAGAACTAGTAGAAGCAGAAATGGAATAGGAGGAGGAACCCCTCAATCTACTCTTAGAGAGAGTCCTAGAATTCTCAAATCTAGACGGGGTAAAAGTGTTTCTCTTCATGGAAAGGAAAGAGAAGAGGCATGTGCTCAGTTTCCCACTAGAATTATACAAATGCTCGATGGACATAAGACCACCTCAGGATCCAACGGTGGGCAACAGAGCCATGATTCTAGTTCCATCACTAAGAAGGAACCCAATCCTGGGGGTAATGAGACAG
This sequence comes from Nicotiana knightiana, assembly GCA_005239525.1. Taxonomy (NCBI): domain Eukaryota; kingdom Viridiplantae; phylum Streptophyta; class Magnoliopsida; order Solanales; family Solanaceae; genus Nicotiana; species Nicotiana knightiana. Next base: position 72,216 of record ML385762.1, on the reverse strand, counting down.
AATGGGGAACCATCAAACTCAAATCTTAATACCTCTATGAATCGTCCGACAAATTTCATCATTTGGAACGTAAGGGGTGGAAACAATGAAAATTTCAGAAGGAATTTCAGAGAAATGATAGACACTCATAGGCCATGCATGGTAGCCTAGAGACTATAATGGGAAACCACACTGAGTTGCTTAATGATTTTGGGTTTACGGAGATGATAGAGGTGCCAGCGGAAGGCCAAGCAGGAGGCATAGTGGTGATGTATAACCATGAGGTTGTGACTGTCCAGAACTTCATCCCTAGGGATCGGGAAATCCATGCAACAATAGAGGTAATACATATTTGTAAGTCTTGGCTTTTTGGTACAATTTATGCAAATACTTATATGGTTAATAGAAATGTGATGTGGGAAAATCTTGAAAATATTAATAGGGCTTATAAAGGGCCTTGGATGGTAGGAGGAGATTTTAACGATATTTTAGGCGAAAATGAAAATTTTGGTGGTAGGCCCATAAATGACAATAGAGCCAAGTTTCTTTGGTCAAAAATTAACAATTGCAAATTACTTGATCTTGGATTTAAAGTTTGTAAATATATTTGGTCTAATCATAGACATAAAGATAAGGGTCTTATAATGGAAAGACTTGATAAAGTATTAGGAAATGAAGAATGGGTAAATCTATTCCCTAAAAGCTCGATAATACACTTCGTAAGACTCATTCGGATCATAATCCTATCCTCAGTAGAATTAATCCCTAAAAATAGAATACTTCACAAACAACCCTTTAGACTTGAGACTTTTTGGTGTAAGCATCTAGAATTCCAATCCTTAGTTAAAAATAATTGGTGTAATTATGACTACTTTAGTGCTAGCAAAAATTTTATAGACAAAGTTAGGTTTTGGAAGGAAATAACCTTTGGTGATATAATGGGTAGGAAAATAAAATTACTAGCACGACTTCATGGCATTCAGAATTCCAGAAATTATGCCTATAGTAATTTCCTTCAAACCCTTGAAATTGATTTAAAAGAGGACTATAATGATTTGCTTAAGATTGAAGAGGATTATTGAAAAATTAGATCTAGGGTAATGTGGCTTAATGAAGGAGATGTCAACACAAAGTTCTTCCACATTTCTGCCTCTAATAGAAAAAGGAGAAACAAGATTAATTTCTTTAAAGATGATGCAGGAAATTGGATCAATGAGCCTCAATTAGTTATGTCACATGTCCTTAGTTATTTCACAAATATATGCACCACTTCACTACAAAACAAACTGGATTAGTCCACTAAAACATTAACTCTACACATTGTCATTTAAACCTAAGTCCACTTGACAGCCCTTTGCTTGATATTGAAATTAAAAGGGCTATTTTTTTCTTTAAACCTTTCAAAGCACCGGATCCGGATGGTCTTCAACCTTTCTTTTTTCAAAAATACTGGGAAATAATAGGCCTCTTCAGTTATAAATTTATGTCATAACATTTTTGAAAATCAGGAAATCCCCATAGACATCAACAGAACCTATCTTTGCTTAATTCCAAAAATTTCAAACGCAAATAACATTAGGAACTTTAGACCAATTGGCCTTTGCAATACCATTTACAAATTAATTACAAAAATCCTTGCAAATCGCCTTAAACCATTCCTTGAACAAATTATAAGTCCCTTTCAAGCAAGCTTCATGAAAACTAGAAGAGCTTCTGATAATGTTGTTATTATTCAGGAACTAGTTTCCAACTTAAAGAAATTAAAAGGAAAACAAAGTCACATGCTCCTTAAAATTGATCTGGAGAAAGCTTTTGACCGGTTAGAGTGGTCTTTTGTCCATCACACGTTAAAATATTTCAACTTCCTCCAAAATTCACGAAATCGCTATTAAATTGTATATCAGCAAGTTCTATAGCAGTATAAGTTAAGGGATCCATCACAACATTCTTCGAACCTAGCCGGGGAATCAGGCAAGGTGATCCCATATCACCTTATATCTTCATCCTTTGTTCAGAAATGCTATCAAGATACATAAACTATCAAGTTGATATTAGGAATTGGGATCCAATAACCATTGGGAGAAGAAGTCCAATATTTTCTCACTTATTCTTTGGTGATGATCTTACCCTTATGGCTAAGGTCAATATGAAATCATGTCATGCCATTAAGAGAGGATTAGAATATTTGTGTGACCTGTCAGGAGAATGTATTAACACTACTAAATCCAAAAAAAAAATTCAAACAATTGTCCCCAAACTCTTATTAATGATGTTACCAATAAGTTAGATATTAAAAAAAGTGACTTCTTTGGCGCCTACATGGGTTTCCCTATTTTAAACAAATACCCTAGACCAAAAGACTACCAATTCATAATTGACAAAATGAGAGCTAAGTTGGCAGCTTGAAAAATGAAATTCATTAATATAGCAGGAAGAACAACCCTATCCCAATCTTGCTTGAACTCAATACCAAATTATTATATGCAATACACTTTACTCCCCACAAAGGTTCTAAATAAAATTGATAAAATCCAAAGAGATTTTATATAGGGAATTACCAATGAAAGAAAAAAATTCATCTCATCAAATGGTCTACTATTTGCCAACCCAGTGCAAAGGCTAAGAATTTATGCACACTTGCTAGCCTAGTATGGAGAATCCTTACTAATGTTACTACACCCTGGGCTAATCTAATTATCACCTCCTATGCAAATAGTAATGCCAAAAATAAAAATTCTTTCATCTGAAAAAGCATTCAAAAGGGATGGGATTTATGTTCCAAAGGTATTATTTGGTCACCCCATCTTTATTCCAACATGAACATTTGGGTAACCTATTGGATTCCAGATTTAGGAAACCTTACGAAAACAATAGAAGGCCCCTTCTTGAATACGGATTGTTCAATAAAAATAAGGGACATCTTTGATGGAAAAAATTGGAACTTTAATAAAATATCCTCAATATTCCCAATGACACCAAGGAAAACATCTCCAAGGTAAAAATTCGTCTAAAAGGACCAACTAGTGACATTCCAGTATGGTCTCTAACTACAAAAGGAATTTTCACGACCAAAACTTGCTACAATCTAATGGATACCCGAATAGATTTCAAATGGATTTGGGATCTAACATGTCCAAATAAAATCAATTTTTTTCTATGACAGTGTCTCCATAACAAGATACCATATAGGGAATACCTAGCAAAATTGGTTTAAACATTGATCCAATTTGCCTTATATGCAAATGTAAGGAAGATGAATCAATAACCCACATTTTCTTTAACTGCAAAGCCACTAAACCTTTTTGGGACAGTCTTGGGTGGCAAAATTTCTATAAAGATCAAGGTGAGCACTGGCTTATTCAGCTGAAAGCTTTTGACTACCCAATAAAAAATAACTTTATAAATTGAAACTCCTTTTTTCCTTTTGCTATATGGTACATTTGGTTAAATAGAAATAACAGCAATCAAAATAATACGGAAAATCCTATTAATAGTGACCATATTATTGCAAGGGCTACTGAATTCAAACTTCTCACTGAAAAAAGTATACACACTCCTCCAAAAATTTTCATCAACATTAGATGGCACAAACCACCAAAAGGATGGTTTAAACTAAACATAGATGCTAGCTTCGACAGTAACAAACAAAAATGTGGCATGGGAGGTATATTCAGGAATACCAATGGACATTGGATAGTTGGTTTTGCAAAATCATCTCATGCTCGCGGATCATTACAAGCAGAAATCAAGGCACTGCTTGAGGGACTCAAAAGAGCACAGAATAGGGGAATGTTCCCTCTTGAAATAGAGACCGACTCCACATAGATGATCCAGTCAATCCAATAATGTAATAGATTATATGATAACATTGTTAATAAATGCAGGTTGTTAATGCACTAACAGAAGGAGATAATCCTCCAGCACGCGTTCATGCAGGGAATAGTGTAGCTCATCAAATGGCAAAGAAGGTTGTTGATCTAACGAAGGGGAAGAAAACTTTTGTTGAACCACCATCTTATGTAAAATGTTTTGTGAAAAGTGAACTAGTAGAACAATCTGTTTTTGTGAAATTTCTATCTTATGATGCTTGCAAAATCTTAGCAAGCTTAGGCAATCAAAGTGTCTTTAGTGACACCAATTATAACAGTTATGTACTGAATGTTACTTAGCTATTAATATATATATTTTTTGTTTGCTTAAAAAAGAAAAAGAGAACCCTGAATGCCTATCACGGTATGATTTACAATGTACTTATAAAATGAATCAATGTACCTTCTTCTTCTATGTAACTATCCGACTGTTTCCAGCTAACAATTCTAATAACTAATTGCGTACTTACAACTGACTCTTCTAACTAACTCTGCCACATAAGCTGCCAGCTCAACTCTTCTTCTATATCTTGCAACAAATGCAATCTTTATCATTAGATTATGATATGTAATCCCTCGATTTTACAATAAGTGACTTTTTGGTTTTTATCACATTCTCACTAAAATACTAATTCCTAGAAGATAAATAAATAATTTGAATAAATTATCCTTGATTAAAACTTAAATATTGTTAAGTTCACAGGAATATGTAAATAAAAACAAATTTGAAAAACTAATATTAATTTATTTTGGATTACGTAAAAGGGTCACTTATTTTGAACCAAAATAAAAAGGCCAAAAGATCACTTGTTAAGAACGGGAGAGATACTATTTTTGCCTATATCTTCAATAGGTTTTGGTCTAGTGGTTAATAATACAATGATTTATTCGATCTCTCTTTATTACTAAAATATTAGATTTATTTAATTCTATATGAACATTATTTTTTTTTTTTTTGTCACTCGACGATAAAAAAAATATTTTCTTCCAAGAAAATTGAATTAGTTTGTGAAAAATACGTATCTCAATTCAAACTCAAATAGTTCTTATTCTTCTATATTTTTAAATTGATGTTCTTTTAATTCTTTATGTTTTGTTCCTTGCAATTTATCATTGTATTATTCATTAGTTAGTGTTTTTTTTTTTTAAATTAATATATAGAATTATAGATACGTTATAATTTTCTTCCCGCCCACACCTCAAAGTTTTAGTATAAACAGTAGTTAAGTCAAAGAAAATACCCATTTTAGTATTCTCTCTGTTCTCTTTCTTTCTCTCTCTCAATTACGAGCCCAGTTCTCTCCAAGAAACTCAAAAATGGCGGATAAAAAAAGTGACGCACCTGATGCTGTACACACTCTAGGGAATCTCACTGCTAATGAGTATGTAACTTCCTTTACATTTTGTTCAATTATGAAACAAATTTTATTTCAACTTTCCTTCAGTTTTCTTTAACTTTTTTAATTTATGAGTAAAAAGAAAGATGGTCTATGGTTCCACAGGATTGTCGCTGAGAAAGAAGCTGATGCCGGAAAATCTGTAGTCAAAGAGAAGAGCACTCAAGATCATAACAATGAGTATGTAACTTTCTTCTGAAAAAATTAATCATCAAGAAACAAATTTTATTTCAATTTTCTTTCAGTTTTCTTTAACTCACGAGTAAAAGAGAGATACCACAGGACTGTCGCTGAGAAAGAAGCCGACGCCGGAAAAGCTGTAATCGAAGAGAAGAGTACTCAAGATCATAATAATGAGTACGTAACTTTCTATTGAAACAAAAATCAAGAAACAAACTTTATTTCAAATTTCTTTCAGTTTTCTTCAATTTACGAGTAAAAAGAAAGATGGTTTATGGTTCCACTCCACAGGATTGTCGCTGAAATCGAAGAGAAAAGCACTCAAAACCCTAAGAACTTTCATAGGGATCCCTCTGCTAAGAAAGAAGCTGGCCAAGAAAGTGACGACCCCTACTATGCTCTTATTGATGTATATGATTTTTTTGATGATGAGGTGCCAGAAATAGAGAGGTATGTCAATTTGATTCTTTTTATTTTTTTTTCATTTTTAATTGTTGCTGGTTTCTAAAGTAGCCATATTTTGAAATTGCAGTTCCAATATTAATGTCGAAACAGTGCTTCGTAAGAAGTTAACGTATTCGGATATCAGACGTATGGAGGGCTTGAGGCTACTTGAGAAATACTTAAATAAACTGAAAACTCCTCTTCAGGCACCTGTTGATATAACACTCACTGATGAAAATGATAAAGAGAAGAAGGAGAGGAAGATGTCAGTTGTGAAAACAAATTTGGGGTCCTATCTTAGAGAAGGTTGGTTTGAGTACGCGGCCGAACACCAGTTGAGTAGTGGGGATATAGTCATAATTGAAGCAGTGAATGTTCCTGAAATCAAGTACAAAATCAGATTTGAAACCAAAAGAGCCAAAAACAGAGGTATATGCATTTCTGAAAATACTGATTAAGCAATTAATGGAGAGGTTTTCATAATAATAATACTTTCATCATTCATTACTGCACTGTATTAGAATTAGTACATTCATAAACAGAAGGGATGGTTTGATGTGTATTTCGGTTCATTGATGTTACATAATCGTACTCAGTACGTACATGTTTTGATAATAGTACTGCTATATTCATGTCTTGTTTCAATATTTCTCTTTTTTTGGGTTGCATGTCAATTGCATCATAATTACTCAAGATATATACAAATGTACTGTATATTACCCCCCCCCCCCCCCCCCTCCCTCTTGATGCTTCTAGTAGCTTATTGCAGTTCTGACTATGGGAAATGATTTCCACAAAAAGAAAAAGGAAAACGTAAAATGAGGGGGGGAAATGTGTAAACAGATGTCATGTCATGTTAAGAACTTACGACTTTCTATTTCTCCTCTCTATAAACTTGAAGCCTAAAACTGAGTTAACTGTGTTATTGGGCTCTTTATAAAAAATGGCGTTAAGGACACAGTCGTGTACAAAAAAAGACGCACACACTTGAGTCCATGAAATTGTAAGCAGTGGCGGAGCAACGATTTGAAGTTTATGGGTTCTGAATTTTTCATCAAAGCCATAGTTCGTCTTAGTTGCTGGATTTGAGCAAAAGTTACTGAATTCATTCGAACCCATAGCTAATGCTCTTCCTCCGTAGCTCCGTCCCTGATTGTAAGTCCAAAAATGGGATGGTAATGTGAATAACTAGGACATAGATAATTTTACTTTCCGAAGTAATTAACCAAATTGGATACACTGTTGCTTGCTTAAAAGCAGAAGCTTATTGGTTCAGCTAATTGCTACTTCAAAACACAGAATTTGGAAGGGCTATTCTCATTCAGAATGCACATACAAGATAAAGATGTTTGGATATGGTATTGCCTATTGCCAATCAATAATTTGTAGGAGCAAAGATAAGGCCTAATAGCCTAATTATCAAACACATACATTACACCATGCTTTGTCTCAATCTTGTTTCTGATCTGACCATTATGTAATACGTACTACTGTTATAGACGGAGCCAGGATTTCAAGCTTATGGGTTCGGAATTCTAATCATTAAAAGTTACTGGGCTCTAAATTAATCATTTGTACATATTCAGTTGTAAGACAAACACAGAATTCGAATCAAAGTTACTGGGTTCGGCCGAACCCGGTCCCGACACTCTCCGCCACTGACTACTATGGTTTCTCTCCTTTCACTTTTCACCCATTAAATAGAATATAAGTAAAATTAGTTGATTTTTTTTTCTTAACCTTGAGCTTATGAATGCCCATGTTTTACACCGTACGTCGTAAGAAGGTATATATAGTTGATTGCGGCAGCAAAGTTACATACGAGAAACACAAGTGGACAAGCTTTCCCTTCTCATGTAAACGAATGTGACCACAAAAATAGAATCACTATACAAGGTCGAATTCAAGTCATGCTCAAAAATGATACTTTCTCCGGTCCACTTTAATTGATGTTTTGGTCAATTTCACACATATTAAGGAATTCATCTTTTTGCACTAATTAACAATGAAATTGATCGTATTAACCTTAATTTGTTCTGAAAATATAAAAAATAGTCTTACGCTCTTTACTCCAACCAAAGACAACTTTAAAAAAAAAATGTTAATTCCTTCTTAATATTTAAAAAAATCAAATATTATGGATCACAAAAATAGGTCAAAAATCGATTTAAGTGGATTGGAGGGAGTAGAAACTAGTTACTTCAACATATAGTCATATACTACATTAATATCCATATCAAAAATATGAACGGTAAGAGCTACCCTCCTAGTTATTTCAACATTTTAATCAGTCAAACCGCTCAGAAAATGGTATCGCGAGTCAACATAGCTCTCAACATCCCAGAGGAAAGACTCAAAAGTTAAAAGCCTCCAAAACAAGACGCCGATCTTATAATAAGTTCAGTCTCCTCTGGGACATAGAAACAACTTGTAATAAATTAAAATACAAAATTGGACTGAAACTAACTGCTGGCTTCAGTAATAAATGGTTTGAGCTGATCTAACATTGCAATAATAGCTGACATGTGTTCAGCGGGGACTGTGTCTGAGAGTGTCTTATGGACACTGGCTAATTGGTTTCAAATGAACAGACGTAACGACTAATTACATCGTCTTTCTTCAGAGTCGCTGCAATTTTATACCCGTTGATATTGTTTATCGGTAAAACGGTACATTTGAATTTATACGTGGTTATAGACAAGTGAATTAATTCGATCCTGAAATAATAAAATAATTAAAGAAATACGCAATACTTAGCCTTGAAGTGAAGATAAAATCGCAAAAACAATAATTCCGGGAGCAGAGCTTCCGGGAACAACAGTAATGAAATCAAGGAATAAGAAGATAAAATTGTATAAAGCTTTGAATCGATTATAGCGTAAGTTTACCAGAAAAGTCGTGTCCTGTACAATGATAACAGAGCTCAGTATTTATAGTTGCACCTAGGAAACAAGGTCCTAGGATCATGCCCGGCTTTAGTGTCAATTATAAGGTCCTTAATATCAATTATGAGGGTCGTTGAAGAAGGTGTAACGGTGAGTATAAATGACAAACTCTCTATAACGGGCAGCGTACTAAATATTGTGGAATATCCATTAAATGCTACTGGGCGGAGAGTATTTATTGCATCTTTACGAGTGTCATTCTTTCCGGTGACAAACGGGACAATAGCCTTCGGTTTTAATTATCCCCCGCCTTAGGTTCCACGTGTCACTCTCTTAAGCGGCCACTTAGCATAGCATCTTTTACCCTATACAGATAGTTCTCCTGCTTTCGGCGACATAACTTTGTGTCACCTGGAAGTTGGTAGAAACACTCTTTTTGGTGGGAATTACTATGATTCCTTCTTAAAAGCTTATGACGGTTGATTAGAAGCACGTCTCTCCGCATTTAATACCCCGAATACCCGTCATCCCACGATTCAACATAACTTTTTCCGGTTATCGAGGTAATCACCCACGAATTTAGTCGCCTAAACCTTTACTTATACGCATCAACCTCCTTCATTCATACTCCATAATTCGCCGAACTCTCTTTATTCAATTTTTGTTATGTTCTTCAACCTTTCTTTAATTCTCTTCAAACGAAAAAGTTTTTCCTTCTTCCATAACATATAATGGCTTCTTCTTCAAAGAAAACCAGTTCTTCAAAGAACAAGAACAAAGTCGAGGACGTTGCTCCTCCAACAGTGGGAACCATCTTCCCTAGAAGTCTTGTTACAACAACTTCGAAGAGAAATTTCCTTCTGTTAGCCCTCGTACATGGACCGTTAGCAGGTATCCTTCTTCCATCGATCCTTCCAGCATTCCTGCTCTGAAGGAAGACTCTCGTTGCCAGGACTTAAACATTATCGCTCCCAACCTGGCGGAGCGGGTAACCTTACCCAAGAAAGGTTTTACGTACTTCTATACGTATCCCTTCACTTTGGGGATATTTTCTCTAAGTGGAGAGCTTGACTCCGTCATTGAGGATTTTTGCCTCCGCTATCAAGTGTGCCTGGCACAGGTGATTCTCTCCGTGTGGAAGACGATTTCTTGCCTTCGACGCCTGTGCTAGGAAATGGGAGAGAGCTAACTTTAGCTCATGTGATGAACCTTTATTCCCCAAGATCTTTCATGGGGGGGTGATCAACTTCAGCAAGCGGGGCCACCATACATTGCTGTCTAGCATAGATGATGATAATGATTGTGGGTGGATTGAATGGTTTGTTACAGTTTCCACCAGTGATATCATCCCGGCCTTGGCCTCTTCCTTCCTCGAACTGTGGAACCGTACTCATGAGTAAGATTTGTTTCTTTTCTTGTTAAATATCCTTTCCTCGTCATTATTAAATTTTTTTCATTTTCTTGCCTCAGCGGCTCGGTGCATTTCCCCTAGGGTTGAGGTCCTGGACCAATGGGTTTAGAAGATTTTTGATGTTACCACGCCCGAAACCCGCTCGTGGAAAGAGTTGTCCCTGAAATACGGGTGGAAGGACAAAAGTCATGGTAAGTTTAACTCACTATGTCCTTACCTTTTCTTATGAGAAATTTATCTGACTCCTTTATTATGTTGAGTATAAGTCTACCCAAGGCTCAGTTGTTGTCCCCAGGGAGGACATTTTGGCTGATCTTGCTGATGCGGCGAGGCTATTGCAGAAAGCTTTTTCACAGCAGGCGTCTCCAGGCCTGCTTCTGATGCAAATGCTTCTTCTCGGAGTCCCCGGCCGGAGAACAAGCAACCAAAAGAAGACGTTCCTCTGTGGCGGCGGCGGCGGGAGGGGGGGAATAAGAGGGCGAAGAATGCTACCCCCGAGTCATCTTCGGAAATCTTAGTGACGAGCCCTATGCCCAGACCGGCCATAGATACCGTGATGATTAACGACGATGGAGAAGCTAGCGAGGAAGGAGCTTATCTAGATAGAAGATGACGGCCTTCCTCAACTCAACAGACCGCTCAATCCGTTGAGTTAGTTACACTAGCCGAGGATGATGTCTCGGCGCTCTGGGGGGAGTATGAAATGGTTGAAAATGCCAACTCCCACTTTCGGGTCCCAGTCGATGTGCCCGGTAGTTTGGGGCTGAGTATCAGGTCACTTTCGTCCTCAGTTGACGAGAAACCAACAACCAGCACTACATTTGTCGCAGTTGCTTCTCACCCTTCAATACCATCAGCTTCATCTCCATCATCACCAACACCAGCAACTGCTACATCATCTCCACCTTCATCAACTCTTTCACCATCAACTGCTACATCATCTCCACCTTTATCAACTCTTCCACCATCAACTTCTATATCATCTCCACCGGCTGCATCTGTCCGAGAAGAGGGTGTCCTTCTCCCCCAGTCCCTAGTTCATGGGAATTTGGGGCAAAACTATGATCCTCCCTCAAAAGATCTGCAATGGAGAAGGAGCGTTACTTTTTGGTCTCCACCGGATATGATTTTCTATCCCCGCCGTTGGAACTTGCTAACTATCTGAAGCCTTTGTTTTTAGAGAAATATCAGGAAAAGATATTGGCTCTCTCGATAGGCAAACTTTCTTGCTTCCGGGGGCCTCCATAGGTTGATTCAAAAAAAGGAAAAACTTACCTCCGCACGGGGTCAACGTTTGGCCGAGTGGGAGCAATCTGTCGCTCGCTTCTCAAAATTGGAAGCCAAAGTTGCTGAGGCTGATGTATTAAAGACTCGTTTGCAGCAAAGCGAGCAAGAAGTGGTAATCCTTAGAGAAAAGATTGGCCCGTTGAGGGTTAAATTTGACGAAGCCAGAGTCAAATGGGATGAAGTCCATATTGGAGTTCTTACTGCAACCGACCGCGAGGCTGCCTCCACTGAAACATTAACAAACTTAGAGGCAGCCTTGAACTCCAAAACTGAAGAGCTTGTTGTTGCGGGGGTGAAACATGCCTAGTTTAAGGAGAAGTATAGGAAAAATATCGAGCCTATGATAGGCTCTTTAGCTCAACTATACGTGATATTGATGTTAGCCTCAGATCCATTATATCCACACGGGAAAACCTTTTGACCGAGGTAACCCAACTCAAAGAAGAATTGAAGCACCGAGCGGCTTCCCTCGTTGTTGAGAAAACTTACGTTATGTACAGCATAAGGAGAAAAACCTTGGAAGAGGCTAAAGCAGGTATCATTGACTTTGATGCCGAAACTGCTAAGGCCTGTGAGCTTGAGTTAGCTGCTAAAGGGGTCTCCCAGCAGAGCCTGATGCTTCCGGTTCTTCCGATTCCGGTTCTGAATCTTCGAGAAATGAAGAGGAAATGGAAGGCGAAGATGTTGAAGGCCAAACTAATTGAGGGCCAAAATGTTGAGCCATCAGCAGATCTACCCACTTCCCCTGGGGGAGCCGGCACTTCTCTTCCTCCGGGTTTTGGAGATGCAACAGTTTAGCTTTTCTTTCTTTAACCAACTTTTGAATCTGTACCGCTTTGGCACGTTATTGTAAATAAAGACGTCGTTTTACTCAAGTATTGTTTGAGTATTTCTTTCGTTTGAAAATTTATGCAAGTTTTAATCTTTTCATTCTATTTTTCTTTTTGCTTAAGAGTTTTGCGCAACTTTTACTATTTGCGTCTTATTATATAAAGCCTTGGTTGTATTTTCTCCCAAAATTATTTGGAATTGGGGAACAAATCCTTCCGAAATTAACCCTTTATTGTGAGGGTTTTTATAAGAGAGGGTCCTCTTATGTTTACGGTGTTCTTGAAGAGGACGTCTCCTGTTCATTACGGCACTAGCGTTTGAAGTGCTTGTTTAACTTTTAAATGATAAAGTCAATTCATCGATTAGACAAGAAACCAAATGGAAAATAAAAGGAATTTGCTTTATTCCTTTTGTTTTCAAAAAAGTACATAAGCATTCGGTATGCTAAAAAGGAATTGCCATTTTTTGTGGATAATTCGTACAACTTGTTTCTACGGGGCTGGCCGTACAGTCTCCCGTCCTGATGATACAACAATGTTCTCTATTTTCATACTTCAATCGACGTCGCAATCATTGTTGTTGTATTCTCATATCATCCCCCTCCCCTCAATGTTCAAATGCGAAGAATGCGAATTCGAACACTTTAAATCTTGCACCTTCGAGGATCCCACTAATGAATTGCTAGACAATCTTCAGCTCGGTAACAAACTTCATTTCCCCTTAGGAATTTATGCCATAGAGAAAAAGACTATCTAACAATCCTCTAGTGTTATGCACTTGTGAACGGTCGGGTAACCTTTGCTTGATAGAAAACTCACTTTCCCGGTGGAAATTTTGCTATCGAGCCAAAGATTATCTAATCGCCCCGGAGTGGTTCTTCGCTTGTGTGCCTTGCTATTAAAGGTCTTATTGTTGCTGTTGTAACTTTATTCATAGTATGCTTTCCATTTCTTCCTCGTTAAAAACCTTGCCAGAAAAATCCAATTGGGACAAAAACTGGATGAAGGGAAAAAGGGTGCAGCACATACTTTTAGTAAAGGCGATGTTTGTCAGCAATAATATCTTTTGAGGTGTGACACATTCTAGTTGCTTGGAAAATTTTCTCCATACTTATTCTCCAACTCGTATGAACCTTTCTCGATGATAGCTGAAACCCGTTAGGTTCCTTCCCAGGTTGGACCTAGCTTCCCTGCATTGCGTTCCTAGGTGCTTTGAGTTACTTTCCTTAGAACCGAGTCTCCCACTTTAAAATAATGGAGGTAGGCTCTTCGATTATAATATATTTCCATTCTCTGATTCTAGGTCGCCATTCTTATATATGCCAAGTCCCTACGTTCATCGAGTAACTCCAAATTTACCAACATCGCTTTGGTGTTCGTCTCTTTTCTTTCTTGGAATTATCTTAAGGTAGGCTCTCCTACTTCCACCGAAATTAAGGCTTCTGTTCACAAGATAAAAAGGAGTTTCCCCCGTGCTCGATTTGGCCGTCATTCGGTACGCCCATAACACTCCAGGTAGTTCATCAGGCCACGTACCTTTAGCCTTTCCAACCTTTCCTTGAGATTCTATATAACCATTTTGTTCGTTGATTCCGTTTGACCATTCGCGTTCGGATGATAGGGTGAAGATGTGATTCTCTTTATTTTCAAATTTTCAAGGAACTTTGTGATCTTCATGCTATCTCTTTTGGTATTTCGAACTTGCATATTATGTTTTCCTATAAGAAATCCACCACTTCACGTTCGTCGATCTTCTGATAAGGACCTGCTTCAACCCGCTTAGAAAATAGTCAGTTAAAGTCAAAAGGAACTTTATCTTACAGGGGGTCGGCGGCAGCGGTCTGATGATATCCATTCCCCACTTCATGAACAGCCACAGAGATAGAACTGAGTGTAGTGATTATGCTGGTTGATGTACCAGTTGTGTGTAGCGTTGGAACTTATCGCATTTTTTCATGAAAGCTTTGACGTCTTGTTCCATTCGGGGCTAATAATATCCTGCCCTTACCAGTTTAAGCACTAAAGAATCCGTGCCCGAACGGTTTCCGCATATTCCTTCGTGGAATTCTCGCATAATGTAATTGTCTTCAGACGCTCCCAAACATCGGTCTAGTGGGCCTTGGAAATATTTCCTGTACAGTAGCCTCCTTTGAAGCTATACCGTGTTGCTTTGGCGTGCAGCGTCCCAGACGCCTTTGAATCTTTGGGCAACTTCTCATGCTCGAGATAATCGATGATCTCATTCCTCCAATCCCGGACCAAATTATTCGTATTTACCTCATAGTAGTTATCCGCATCTAGGACCGAGTGCATGAGTTGTACTACTATCCCGGAATCCGGTCCCTTTATTTCCATTGATGAATTGAGGTTAGCCAGGACATTTTCTTTTGCATTTTCTTCCCTCGGGATATGAGTAATCGACCACTCCCGAAATCGATCCAGTAGAGCCTTGACCTTCACTACGTATTGTTGTATGTGCTCCTCTTTGGTTTTAAAGATCCCGTAGACCTGATTTACCACTAGCTGAGAATCGCACTTGATTTTTATGACCTCAAAATCTAGTCCATAAGCCAATTCGAGTCCTACAATCAAAGCCTCATACTCTGCGTTATTTTCAGTTAAAAGGATTGTACTGATGGCTTGTCTTAGGGTTTCTCCCGAAGGCATGGTTAATACAATGCCAAGCCCGGACCTTTTTACGTTGGAGGCTCTAGCTAAAAATAAGTTTCAAACTCTTGATGTCGATTCTGACACCATTACTACCTCTTTGGTTGCTAGAGGCAGCAATCTCGGACTGAAATCGGCCACAAAGTCGGCCAAAACTTGTGAATTAATCGCAGCCCTCGGTTTATATGTTATGTCGAATTCACTCATTTGACGGAACATTTGCCAATTCTACCCGAGAGTTTGGGTTTGTGAAAGATGTTCCGCAGGGAAAGGTGGTCACTACAACTATCGGGTGACATTGAAAGTAAAGCCTCAGCTTCCAAGCAGCGACCACGAGAGCTAAGGCCAACTAATCCAAATGCGGGTAGCAAGTTTCAAATCCCATTAAAATTTTACTAACATAATAAATGGGAGATTGCGTACCTTCGTGCTCACGGGCTAAACCTGCACTTACCGCTACTTCCGAGATTGCGAGGTAGACCAACAATGTTTCACCTTCCTTTGGTTTTGAAAGTAACGGAGGGATTCACAAGTACCTTTTCAAATCTCTCAAGACTTGCTGGCATTCTGGGGTCCATTCGAAATTGCTTTTCTTCTTGAGCAGCGCGAAGAAACGGTGGCATTTTTCTGATGACCGGGAAAAAAACCTACTCAAAGCGGCCAATCTTTCTGTGAGCCTTTGAACTTCTTTCACACTTGATAGCTGCTCCGAGATGTCCTCGATGGATTTGATCTTGTTAGGATTTACTTCAATCTTTCTCTGTGTTACCAGGAATCCTAAGAATTTGCCGGAGCTGACCCCAAACGCGCACTTCTCGGGGTTAAGCTTCATGTTATGCTTCCATAGGATATCAAAAGTTTCTTTCAAATGCTTAATATGATCACATGTGTTCAAAGAATTAACGAGCATATCATCTATATAAACTCCCATAGGTTTTCCTATCAGGTTTTCAAACATCTTGTTTATGAGCCGCTGGTAAGTGGCTCTAGCGTTCTTCATGCCGAAGGGCATAATGTTATAGCAATATCTGCCGAAATTCGTTATGAACAAAGTCTTTTTATGATCCTCCGAGTTCATCTTAATTTTGTTGTACCCGGAATAAGCATCGAGGAAACTCATTAGCTCGTGACCGGCCGTCGCATCAATCATTTGATCGATGTTTAGCAGTGGGAACGAGTCTTTTGGGCACGCCTTATTCAAGTCCTTATAATCTATACACATGTGAGATTTATTGTTCTTCTTAGGAACTATTACTACATTAGCTAGCCAGCCTGGATACTTTACCTCTCGAATCGAAGTGACATCAAGTAGGCGAGTTACCTCTTCTTTGACGAATTTATTCCCGGCCTCCGCAATAGGGCATTTCTTTTGTCTTACTGGAGGGATGTTGGGATCCAAGCTTATCTTGTGTACGGCCACTTCCGTGGGGATTCCTGTCATGTACGTATGCGACCAAGAAAAATAATCTGCATTATATTTAAGAAATTCAATAAAGCCAGACTTGAGCTCGGGGTGCAGTCTTGTCCCTAAGTGGAATTTCCTTTCTAAGAACTTTTCAAACAATGCAACTTGCTCGAGCTCTTTCGCCATGGATTTTGTTGCATCCGTATCTTCTAGTGCCTGGAAATATCTCGGCACTTAATAAGATTTTGAAGCTTCTTCCCCCTGTCTAACTTCATTCGATTCGGGAGCGAGCATCGGTCCCTATAGTTTCTATGTTGCATGCTTCTCCCCTTTGCTACTAGAGACCGAAATCGCATTCATCTCTCTTGCAGTCAGTTGGTCGCCCCTTATCTGTTTGATTCCTTCGGGCGTTGGGAATTTCAGCAGCTAATGATACGTTGATAGTACAACTTTCATCTCGTGCAACCATGGTCTTCCCAGAATAATTTTATATCGCATATTACTGACCACCACTTAAAAATGAATTGTCTTCATCACTCCTTTAACATTCATGGGCAGCATGATCTCTCGTCGGGTTGTCACGCTTGCGAGGTTGAATCCGGCGAGGAGTTTTGTTGCTGGAATGATACTTCTGGTAAGTTTAGCTTGCTCCAACACCCTCCATTGTATGATATTGGCCGAACTTCCTGGATCCACTAGAACACTTTTGATTTTAAAATCTAGAACATTTAAAGAAATTACTAATGAGTCGTTGTGTGGTAGCAACAATCCGTCTGCATCCTCCTCCATGAAAGTGATGTCTTCGTCGGCAAATTCCCGGAGTCTCTTGCTATGTATTATTGATACCTTTGTCTTTTTTGCTGCTGAGAAGGTGACCCCATTGATCTTGTTCCCCCTGAAGATCATGTTGATCGTCTAGCACAGGGGATATTCTCCTGCTTTCGAGGGTTCCGCGCTATCACGATTGTGGCCATAGTTGTTCTCGGCCCGGTCACTTAAGAATTCCTTGAGACTCCCATTCTTCAATAGTATCGCCACCTCTTCCCGCAGATGTTGGAAGTCCCCAATCCGGTGGCCATTCGTCCCGTGGTACTCACACCACAAGTTGGGATCCCTCTGGCTGGGATCGGATCTCACCGGCTTCAGGAACCGCGCTTCTTTGATGTTTCTCATAGCTGATACCAACTCCATTACACTGGCGTTGAAATTGTATTTTGATAGCCTGGGGTAGGAAAGATCCCACGTACCCGATGCTTCATTGTCCTGCAATAATCTGTTGTTTCGACCTCAATCAGTTCTTTTTTTGGTAACGATCCTGTCTATCGACCAAAGCCTTTGTCGCGTCTTTTGGCTCGTTCGTAGGGCAATAATCGACCCCTCGAACACCGTCTATCTATGTCAAAATCATCTTTTGATTTTTCTTTATTCTTCTCCCGTCCTTTTGCCAATGATGGGAAGCCAACCTGATTATCTTCGATCCTTATCTTTGTCTCATAATGGTTGTGGTCATCCGCCTAAGTCGTCGCTTGGAATTCAAGAAAGCTTTCCTTCAGTTTCCGGGAAGCGTCTGAACTTCTCAGACTCAAACCCTTAGTGAATGTTTCAGCCGCCCATTCGTTCTGAACACCCGGGAGTAACATCCTCTCCTTTTGGAACTGGGTGACAAACTCCCGTAGCAACTCGAATTTTCCTTGTGCAATTCTGAATATGTCGGCCTTTCGGTCCTGCACCTTTATGGCCCTAACATGAGACTTAATAAAAAGGCCTACGAGCATCTCAAAGGAATCTATAGGATGCTCGGTAACAGTGAATACCATGTCAAGGCTCGCTGATAAGTAGGGATTTTAGTTTATTATTTGCTCTCTTTTACTTGTGTTTTGGGCCAAAAATGGGTGAAGGTATTCCCGAAAACTAAATTAATATGCTTGCTTGTAGGAATTGTTCAAAATGAGCCAAAGTAGCCATGATTAACTCATAAAGGAGTCAAAACTTGAACAAAAACCAAGACTTGGCCAAGAGCTGTGGAATGCAGACCGCGACAGGAAAGTGCAGCCGCGAAAGTCTCAACGCGGGCGCGAACATAATTACGCGGTCTGCAAAATAGAGAATAAGAGATATGGTTTTTAGCCACAAATATGAATGCGGACCGCGTCAGAAAGAGGCGGCCGCAAAAGTAACACCGTGACCGCAATTGGAATTTTGCGAACCACGATTGCTAAGATTTAGAGAGTTCACAAGTGATGCAAAAAAAAGAAGGGCGATCTGCGTCAAAATTATGCGGCCGCGAAAGTCTCTCACGCGGAGGCGGTGGAAATTACACGGTTCGCAAAACAAGGATCAAACCAGTCCCATATGTGAAGAAACACGGATCGAGATCAAAATTACGCGGCCGTGAAAGCAAGAGTGCGGCCGTGATCAGAATTACGCAGCCGCGAAACCTCCGCAGGGGTATTTTCGTCTGAAAATTTTAGCCTAGTATAAATAGATCTTTTTGTCAATTTTAGGTTATGTTATGTTTTTGTTGAGTACGTGAGACGGCTAGGTTTTCCTACTTGGGAAATTTTGTACAAGATTTACCTTCAAACATTAGATTTTCATCTTTTACTTTAATATTATGGATTATATCTCCTATTTATCTTTGATTTATGCTATTATCATGAGTGGCTATACCCATAGCTAGGGTCGTGACCTAACTCTAGTGTGGGTATTTAATGGGTCTTGAATTTTAGAGCTTGATTGTTTATGGGTTTGTGATATTTAGCCTAATTCATGCTAGAATTATAGAATTAGTGGTTGCAAAAACTGATTCATGCCTTTATGACTTAGGATCTTCTTGATAAATAGGGACTAAGTCTGGGAAAATTAGGCTAACAAGGAATTGGGGTGAACTCAAGAGATTCATAGCCCCAATTAAAGGGTTAAACCTAGAGATGGTAACATCCGACTTGAGTTAATATCACTTGTATTGCATGAGCACCCATTTGGACTTGAGAAGGCCAAATTGGGCAAAGTCACTCAAAATACCGAGAGGTATAAAGTGAGTACTTGTGTTTGATGGTATATTACGACCCCAATCAAAACAAGTTTTCCCTAGATTCTCGATACCCATTAGATATTCACCTAGGCGAAGTCACTACCCTAGTCCTTTTAAACACTTGAAAACTATCACCAAAATATTGTATTTAGCTTTAATCTTAGCATACAATAGAAATAGAAGTATAAGTAGAATCATAACAATCATATTTGGAAGTGCAATTAGGAACAACACACGCATCTAGACTTACATAGATACCTAACTCCAAATCAATTAACTCCCTATGGAAATCGATCCCGACCTTGTTGGATAAAACTGCATCGACCATCCTCGTTACTCTATAGTGGTGTAGGTTTGGAAACGATCAATTTTTGGCACCGTTGTCGGGGAGTTAGACGGTTTTAGCTATCTATCTAACTATTTGTGTGTATTGTTTTTCTTTCCTTCCATTTTCTAACTTTTGTGTGTCAATTGCTTTAGGTACCAAATGGCTCACAATGATGCTCTCGGGCATATTCCTCTGGGGGAGGAGGTAGAAGACAATGATGCGGATGAGGTTAATCGAGAACCTCAAGTCCAAAGAATAGGACGCCCCCTCATGACAACGTGCCAAACCCTCCCCCACCTCCTTCAAGCGCAGCACATCGGGTGCTACCAAATGAAGGCTACGCAAGTGCAATTGTCCCGCCCCGGATTCGGGCAGGAAATTTTCAAATAACTAATGTCATGAATACTCTATTGGAACAAAGGGGTTTCTTAATTGGAGCTCCACATCAGAACGCATATAAGCATCTCAAAGGTTTTGTAGACACATGCTGGGGGAGCAAGAAGACGAATGTATCTGAGGACACGTTGAGATTGAGGCTCTTCCCATTTTCACTTAGAGGGAAGTCTTTGGACTGGCTTGAGAGGCTACCCAACCATTCCATCACCACTTGGGATGAGTTGGCTGAGAAGTTCGTAGCAAAGTTTTTCTCTCCGGGTCATATGGCAACATTGAGGGATGAGATCTTAGCCTTTAAACAAGAGCCAAAGGAACCCTTACATGAAATCTGGGAACGATACCGGACAATGGTAAAAGAATGCCCTAACAATGATATTACTGAAGCAATGATCTAGCAAACATTTTATAGGGGTATCAATACAACGAACCAGTGTGTGATGAATCAGCTCGCTGGAGGAAATTTCATGAAAGTGTCTTATGTCGATGCATGTGACATATTAGATGAGATGGCAGACATCTCCTCATCCTGGAAAAGTCGGGAAAATGTTCAGGGGCCAAAGCAAGTAAACGACATGGAAGGAGTGAATGTAATGGTCAACAAGAGGAGACAACATGGTCAACAAGTGCAAAGAAATCAAGAGCTAATTGAGCAAAGTGGTGGTGGATACAATCAAGATGATTCTTATGATGATCAAAGTGAGGAAGTGTTATATGGAAATAATTACCAAGGTCAACGGAGCAATGCTCCAAATCAACAATGGAGGTCACAAGGAAACAATCAAAATTGGAGCAACCAAGGCCAAGGGAATTGGAATAGTGGCAACAACAACAATCCGAACAATTGGGGGAATAACAACCAAAATTAGGGTAATCAACAAGGCAATTGGGGAGGAAACACCAATAGCAATTGGAGTGGAAACAATAATAACAATTTTGGAGGTAATAACAACCAAGGGGGTTGGATCAACAATAACCAAGGAAATCGGGGTTCGGGCTTTCAAAGGCCCCCGATGTATCAACAACCCAACAATCCGCCTCCATATCCGTCTCAAGGTAAAAGTTCTTCAAACAATGAGATGTGGTGGATAGAAAGTATGTTCAAGCAAATAATGGAAATAAATACCGACTTCGATGCCAAAATAGCCTTCCACAGTACTTCTATCCGCAACTAGGAAGTACAAATGGGTCAAATTTCTCAAGCATTGAATACTCGCCCTAAGTGGGCACTACCAAGTGATACGGTAGTAAACCCGAAGGGTGGGAACAATACGGGCCATGCTATGGAGGTGACCACAAGAAGCGATAGAGGTGGTGTTGCTAGTACCTCTAATCCAAAGAAACTTGTGAGTAATGATATGGTGTTGCAAGATGATGACAAACCAAGCATTGATGTGCAAGTGAATGATGAGAATGTGCATGATGAGGTGAGGATAGACATAGATGACACTGTGGAGGAGACTCAAAATGATGTGAACCCGTCTAGGGATCATGTGATAGACATACCGAAAACAGTAGTGCCCAAAGCCAAGGCTCCTTTGCCAAAGACTCCTCCACTATATCCTCAAAGGCTCATCAATAAAATAATGAAAACCAATTCAAAAAATTCATTGATATGATAAAAAGTTTGTCCATCAACATGCCTTTGGTTGAAGCTCTCGAACAAATGTCGGGATATGCCAAGTTCATGAAGGACTTGGTAACAAAGAAGAGATCTATGAATTGTGAGACCATCAAAATGACACATAAAGTGAGTGTCATTGTGCATTACATGGCTCTAACGCTAGAAGATCTCGATGCCTTTACAATTCCATGCACCATTAGTACTGCCGATTTCGCCAAGGCTTTGTGTGATTTGGGAGCAAGTATTAATTTTATGCCATATTCTGTATTCAAGATATTGGGTATTTGGCAACCAAGAACTAACTCCATGAGGTTGAAAACGGCAGACCGGACAATGAAGAGGCCGCTGGAGATTATTGATGATGTCCTAGTTCGGGTCGAAGAGTTCATTCTTCCCGCAGATTTTGTGATTCTCGACTGTGAAGTTGACTATGAGGTGAAGATCATATTGGGGAGACCTTTCCTAGAAACAGGGAAGGAATTGGTTGATGTGGAAGCTGGGGAGCTCACCTTCCAGGTGGGTGATGAAAAAGTTGTGTTCCACGTGTGCAAATTAATGAGGCAGCCTAATAGCAACGAAGTATGCTCTTTTGTGGATCTTGTGACAGAGGTGATTATTGATGACACGAGTGCTATGATTAATGTGGAAGACCCTTTGGAAGTTGTGTTGTTGAATCAAGATGAGGAGAAGGAAGGCTTGGTAGACTGTACAAATGTTTTGCAAGGAATGGGATCATATACATATGGGCCCCGTAAACTTTCCTTGGACCTTGAGAACCGGAAGACTCCACCAACAAAGCCCTCAATCGAGGAGCCACCAACATTGGAGTTGAAGACCTTGCCCTCACACCTCAGGTATGAGTTCTTAGGCCCTTGTTCAACTTTACCTGTTAGTCTTTCTTCGCGCTTAACTAACGTGCAGGTGGACTCCACCCTTGCGGTGCTTCAAAGAAGGAAGAAGGAAATAGGATGGACTTTGGATGACATTCGGGGTATAATCCCCGCCTTTTACATGAACAAAATCATATTGGACGATGATGACAAACCCTCAATATAACATCAAAGGAGTTTGAATGAGGCCATGCAAGAGGTCGCCAAGAAATAAATTATCAAGTGGCTTGATGCAGGGGTTATGTACCCCATTTCGGATAGTTCATGCACTTCACCGGTTCAATGTGTCTCGAAGAAGAGGGTATGACTATGATCACAAATGAGAATAATGAGTTGATCCCCACTAGAACTTTCACCAGTTAGAGGGTATGCATGGATTATAGAAAGCTGAATAAAGTGACCCTCAAAGACCATTTTCCATTGCCCTTTCTTGATCAAATGTTGGATAAACTTACCGGGCGTGCTTATTATTGCTTTTTGGATGGGTACTCCGGGTACAAAAAGATTCTCATTGCACCGGAAGACCAAGAGAAAACCACCTTCACATCTTCATATGGCACATTTGCATTCTCACGGATGTCGTTTGGTTTGTGTAATGCACCGGCTACTTTTCAGCGGTGTATGATGGCAATATTAATGGATATGGTGGAGGACTTCCTCGAGGTGTTCATGGATGATTTCAGTGTTGTGGGGGATTCCTTTGAAGAATTCTTGGATAATCTTGACAAAGTGTTGGCCCGATATGAAGAAACCAACTTAGTGCTTAATTGGGAGAAGTGCCACTTTATAGTCGAGGAGGGCATTGTCCTCGGCCATAAGATATCCAAGAATGGTATTGAAGTGGACAAAGAAAAAACTGAAGTGATATCGAAACTTCCTCCTCCCACTTCCATCAAGGGAGTGAGGAGCTTTCTTGGTCACGCGGGGTTTTACCGAAGATTCATCAAGGATTTCTCAAAAGTGGTGAACTCTTTGTGCAAGTTGTTGGAAAAATATGCCAAGTTTGTGTTCAATGATGATTGCATGAAAGATTTTGAGCTTCTCAAGTATAGGTTAACTACCACTCCCATCATTACCGCACCCAATTGGAGCTTACCATTTGATCTTATGTGCGATGCTAGTGATGTGGCGGTAGGAGCAATTTTGGGGAAAAGAATCAATAAGATATTTTATCCAGTATATTATGAAAGCAAAACGATGAACGACACCCAAGTCAACCATATGGTGATAGAGAAAAAGTTATTAGCCATTATTTTTGCCATGGAAAAGTTTCGGTCGTACCTCATGGGTACCAAAGTGATTGTGCACACTGATCACGTCGCACTTCGTTACTTGATGACCAAAAAGGACTCTAAGGCTAGGTTGATGAGATGGGTTCTTATTCTACAAGAGTTTGACCTTGAAATCATAGACCGAAAAAGGAGTAAGAATCAAGTGGCGGACCATTTGTCCCGCTTGGAAGAGGAGGGGAGGCTCCATGATGGCCTCGATATTAATGATTCGTTTTAGATGAACAACTCCTCTCCGTGTCTTTGAATGGGATGCCTTGGTTCGCTGATGTGGCTAACTTTCTTGTGACCGACATTGTCCTGAGTGATCTCTCTTCTAACCAAAGGAAGAATTTCAAACGAGACTGCTCGGATTATTATTGGGACGAGCCATATCTTTTCAAGATTTTCAATGATGGAGTTATCCGGAGATGTGTTCCGGAAGAAGAGCAATTGAGTATCCTTGAAGCTTGCCATTCCTCGCCCTATGGTGGACATCATGGTGGGGCGATAACTGCTACAAAGATCCTAAGTTGTGGATTCTATTGGCCTACCTTGTACAAAGATGATAGCGAGCTTGTTAGGCGGTGTGATGAGTGCCAAAGAGCTGGTGGAATTTCCAAGAAGAATGAAATGTCCCTTACCACTATTCTTGAGATTGATATTTTCGATGTGTGGGGCATCGACTTTATGGGGCCATTTGTGAGTTGATGTGGGAAATCTTATATTCTGATTGTTGTTGATTATGTTTCCAAATGGGTTGAAGTTTTGTCTTTGACCAACAATGAGGCACGGAGTGTAGTGGCTTTCTTAAAGAAAACTATTTTCACAAGGTTCGGCAACCCAAGGGCTATCATTAGTGATGGGGGTTCTCATTTTTGCATCAAAGCCTTTGACACTTTACTTTCCAAGTATGGTGTCAATCATAAGGTGTCAACTCCCTATCACCCCCAGGCAAGTGGACAGGATGAGGTCTCCAACAGGGAGATCAAGAGCATATTATCCAAGAATGTCAATGCAAACCGGACTGCTTGGTCGAGGAAACTTGACGATGCTTTTTGGGCTTATAGAACTTCTTATAAGACTCCAATTGGTATGTCTCTGTACCGGTTGGTATTTGGGAAAGCATTCCATCTTCCACTTGAATTAGAGCACAAGGACATGTGGGCGCTGAAGAAATTTAACCTTGAACGGGATGTAGCTGCCAATCTATGGGTAGAGCAACTAAATGAACTTGATGAGTTCCGATTCCATGTTTATCCCAGTTTGTCCTTGTATAAGGACAAGATGAAGTATGTACATGACAAATATATCTGGAACAAGAAATTCAAGGAGGGTGACTTGGTTCTTTTATTCAACTCTCGGTTACGGATATTTTCGGGAAAGCTCAAGTCAAAGTGAAGTGGCCCTTTTGAAGTGGTGAATGTACCTCCATTTTTTTCTCTCGATTTGAAAAACAAAAATGGTGAGATCTTTAGAGTCAACGTGCACCAAGTGAAGCACTACGTAGGCAAGATTGATGATAGCCACGTGGTGGCCTTGATCCATTTCAAGTGATGTTGGTAACATGTGTCGTGTCGCGACGTTAAATCAGGCACTTCTTGGGAGGCAACCCATGTATTTTTGGACTAACTGGTCATGAAGTTTGTGTAGGAATTGGTTCTGCAATGCACGATTTTGACAGGGAAAAATTTGGCTAAGTGTGGGAAGTTCACAGACCGCGTCAGAAAGAGGCAGCCACGATTGGAATTTCGCGGACCGCGGTTGCTAAGATTCAGAGAGTTCACAAGTGATGCAAAAATGAGAAGGGCGGTCCGCGTCAAAATTACGCGGCCACAGAAGTTTCTCACGCGGACGCAGTGGAAATTACGCGGTCTGCGAAACAAGGATCAACCCAGTCCCAGATGTGAAGAAATGCGGACCGCGATCAAAATTACGTGGCCGCGAAAGCAAGAGTGCGTCCACGGTGGGAATTAAGAGGTCGCGAAACCTCCGCAGGGGTATTTTGTTTGGAAATTTCAGCCTAGTATAAATAGATCTTTTTGTCAATTTTAGGTTATGTTATGTTTTGCTGAGTACGTGAGACGGCTAGGCTTTCCTATTTGAGTTATTTTGTACAAGATTTACCTTCAAACATTAGATTCTCATCTTTTACTTTAATATTCTGGATTATATCTCCTCTTTATCTTTGATTTCTGTTATTATTATAAGTAGCTAGACCCATATATAGGGTTGTGACCCAACCCTAGTGTGGGTATTTAATAGGTCTTGAATTTTAGGGCTTGATTGTTTATGGGTTAGTGATATTTAGCCTAATTCATGCTAGAATTGTAGAATTAGTGGTTTCAAACACTGATTCATGCCTTTATGACTTAGGCTCTTCTTGATAAAGAGGGACTAAGTCTAGAAAAATTAGGCTAACAAGAAATTGGGGTGAACTCAAGAGATACATAGCCCCAATTAAAGGGTTAAACCTAGATATAGTAATACCCGACTTGAGCTAATATCACTTATATTGCATGAGCACCCATTTGGACTTGAGAAAGTCAAATTGGGCAAAGTCACTCAAACTACCGAGAGGTATAGAGTGAGTACTTGTGTGTGATGGTTATATTACGACCCCAATCAAAACAATTTTGCCCTAGATTCTCGATACCCGTTAGATATTCACCTAGGCAAAAGTCACTACCCTAGTCTTTTTAAACACTTGAAAACTATCACCAAAAATATTGTACTTAGCTTTAATCTTAGCATACAATAGAAATAGAAGTAGAAGTAGAATCATCACAATCATGTTTGGAAGTGCAATTAGGAACAACACACGCATCTAGACCTAGATAGATAACTAACTCAAAATCAATTAACTCCTTGTGGAAATCGATCCCGACCTTGTTGGGTAAAACTGCATCGACCATCCTCGCTACTCTATAGTGGTGTAGGTTTGGAACCGATCACTCGCCTCGTGAGAGTCTCTCCAAACTTCTTCAACAAAACAGATTCAATCTCGTGGGGAGCTAAATCATCCCCTTCACCGCCTTGGTATAGGTGGTAATATGATCCTGAGAGTGAAGTTCCATCATATTTTTGGCACATCGGGCATTTTAAATCTCTTCGGGATTAATTCTGGTGTCGCTCTTAGTTTATACGGCAGTTGAGTATACTTATTTGAGTCCGCTCATTTCTGCATCGGTGGTGCGCCAGGGATTTGGTCCATACGGTTGTTCACTTCCCTCATAAACCGTAAGAGTTCGCTCTTGAAGGGATCGTTCTCGTTGTTGGGGCCAGATATGCTCCCCCGAGCCCCATCGGAGCCAACCTCGCCCCTTGGGGTGTTATTTTCGACCCTCTGCATTGCTTGATTTGCGGGAGCGTCGAGAGGAACTGGACTTCATCTATTCACGTTACTGGAAGCCACCGATAACGCCTACTTCAACTCCGTCATCACCTTATCCAGCCATGTGAGGTGGCCTAGAATGATCACTTGTTGCTCTTGTAGGACCCTTACCGCATCAACAACATGCTCCTCTTCAGCATCATCGGGAGTCGCCCCCCGAACATGTCATGGGTACCGCCTGTCGTACATCGGCAAGGAATTGTTGCCCTCATTGTGGGTGTCACTAACTGAATCCTCGTGATGAGACCGGTCTTCTTGAGCCTCAAGATTATGCGTGTTGTTAACAATATTATCTGCCATTTTTTTAAGACAAATAATCAAAACACGTTGGTAAAAGAGGCAACGATCAACTTAATTACATGGATGTCTAGGCCCCAAGTGGGCGCCAAACTGTTTACCCGTAAAATGGTACAATTGAATATATACGTGATTTTTAGATAAGTAAATTAAATAATAAAATAGTTGAAGAAATACGCAATACTTACCTAGAAGGGGAGATAAAATCGCGAAAACAGTAATTTCGGGAGCAGAGCTTCTGAGCACAACAGTAATGAAATCAAGGAATATGAAAAAAAAATTGTATAAAGCTTTGAATCAATTATAACGTAAATTTGCCAGAAAAGTTGTGTCCTATACAGTAATAACATAGCTCTCTATTTATAGCTACATCTAGGGAACAAGGTCCTAGGATCATGCCATTTTTTAATGTCAATTCTAAGGGTCATTGAAGAAGGTGTAATGGTGAGTATAAAAGACAAATTCTCTATAACAAGCAGCGCACTAAATGGTGTAGAATATTCTCCATTAAATGCTACCGGGCGGAAGGTATTTATTGCATCTTTACGAGTGTCAATCTTTCCGCTGACAAACGGGATAATTATCTTCAGTTTTAATTATCCCGCCTTAGATTCCACGTGTCACTCTCTTAAACAGCCATTTATCATAGCATATTTTACCCGACGGCATCACAGGCGTACAAATAATTATAGTGGTCTACTTGGAAATGTTTGCCGTCAATCGAGATTGGGAAACCATAACTATAGTCGTCCACATCCGTAATGAAGTTGTCCAAAGTGTGGATAACTCTCCAATCGCTGCTTACGTAATCATAATTAGCAATGACTATGGATTTCTTGAAAACGCAAATAAGGGTAAGTAAACCTTGCGCCAGTCCTAACCATGTATCCAAATCAGGCCTATTATTGTTACCGAATGTGCGATCATGATGACTGATGAACTCCGCACGGTTAATAATTTTCGCAAGTTCTCTCTTTGTATCAAAAGCAACAACACTACCATCAGTTCTGAGCCAATGCTAAGGAATCATTCATGTAAATAGGTTTACTACCAAAAGCCAAATAGCTGAAAATCATTCTGAATTGGACTTCCTGCCCACACCTGATCCTTCCAATGAAAATACATGAAACTTATACCCTTGTACTTCGGCCAGCTCCCCAATTGTTACTAATTTATATTGATCTGAAGTAGGATAATCAACAGCTAAGCCTACATTACCAATTCTTGTAAAATAATCTTGTATAGGCTCTGGTAATGGTATCAGTTGATACGCTCTAGTTAGAGGATTGAAAACACAGAAAGCCCAAAATTCATGAAATTGAAGGAGAAGCAGACCCTTACAGGAGGCCAAAATTGAAACGTTAAGCGGTAAAGACGAGTGAAAATGATTGGACCGAATAGAGTTCATGGAGATTTTGTTGAAAATTTTGGATGATTTGTATGATGAATAAATGATGAGTAGTGTAGAGATCTTTTGACGTTGGAACCAAATTTGAGAAAATTTAGGGTCGGAAATCTTACTATTAAATCCTTGCTTAGAACTTTACACTGAACTGAAAGCTTCAGTGGCAAGTAAGAGATGATCTCCACAACTAAACCATCATGCAGTTCCATACTCACTAATACTATAATATTCCTTTGTTGTTCAGTTGTGAATTAGCCTCTTTCTTATGCACTTGACTTCTTTTCTCTTTTTTGAGTCTACTATAAGCCTGTTTACCCTTCCGAATCAATAACAATTAAATTTATACGCGATTTTAAGGATACATGGACTAATTCAATAAAAATGATTAATGACGTTAGATAAAAAAATAAAACATATTGTAGATAACCAAACCAATAATGATAGTGAGTCCGAGCTCGGTTAGAGGCTTAACAAGAAACCTGCCATCGGTTCCGAACTAGCACTTATGAACGAAAACAAGAACTTTGAATAACTTTTAGAAACAGAGAGAACATAAGTATATTGTCTTGGTATGCGTATTACAATGTCCCTAATGAATAATTAGCTTCCCCTTTATATAGTAGGGGAATTTTACCCTAGGTACAATTCTAAGAAAGGTAAAAATCTTTCTTTTCACTAGTCACTTATTTTCTGCCGATACGGGCCGAGATTCATGCTGTGATATCCGGTTGGGCACGGATATCACGACCCTTTGTTAATCATGTGCGGTCGTTTGGTAATGCTCTCCGAGGCCTGGGGACTCAAACCGGACTCGGGGGACGTGGTCTCTATGGCTCCGAGGGCAGATGTTTTGCTCGGGCCCTAGTATGAGAGGCTTCTGGTTCTGATTTTGATTCCCTGCAGTCACGTCCTTACTCTGTTTGCCTCACCAAGAAATCAGGATGCTCATTAGACTGGATTTTACCCGTATACAGATAGTCCCCTCGTCTCTCAAAGAGTAGGTTTGTCAAAACGATGGGAAACGATAGATGTTCCCCGCTTTCTTTCTCCGGACATTACGACGAAGGAGCCGAAACATCCCATCAGTCTCGTCGTTCTAACTTCGGACAAGTGTCAATCATCGATTGGTTTCCCCCGAATGCAAAGTGTCATATGTTTCCCTATAAAAGCTTTCATCCTTTATTCTTTTTCTACATTTCGACCAATTATTTACCTTCGAGCTTCCCAGTTATCATCAAACTTCTTTCAAAATTCATACCTACATCCTTGTTCTTCAACTTTCATAGTGATTTCTAGGTTTTTACCCAGATTTCCTTCAAATCATCATACTATGTTCTCCATCCTCAAAACTTGTTCTTTCTAAACTTCATAATCTTTCTCCAAATTTTCAAAGCTCTCCAGATAACAATGGCTAAAACATCCAAATCTATTCCTTAACAAGTTTCCTCTTCATCGTCCCAACCGGTCGTCGGTACTGAGGCGATTGCTCCTGAAGAAGTTGCCTTCGAAATGGCTTCTCCCGGGGTGGATGCCGACAAACCGGCCCCCAATCCTCCCTTGAGAGCGTTTATCCCCGGGGGCTGCTCAAGTGCAAACAACTTTAAGGTCGAAAAACCCTTACGCAAACAGGACCGGGGTGAAGGAGCATCAAGGTACACATGCTTCATGACCAAAGACATTCTTCACGTGGTCCGAAAGGACTACAATTGGGAAGGTAATGATGTAGTATTCCTCGAGCCTGATGATGCCATTACTACCCACGTGGAGCGATACTTAAGTGTTTACACTTACCCCTTCACACTAGACCCGGTGGACCCGATTGTTCTAGATATTTGCAAGAGGTACGAGGTGTGCCTCGGGTAAATCCATCCATCTCTATGGAGGATAATGATCCTCTTTTTCGCTACTTCGTGAACAAGATCGAGTCTCTTCGGTTCATGATCGATCATCTACTTCGTTTATACAGTCCCCAAATTTTTTGAGGGGGACTAATCAAGCTTACTCGACCGGCAAGCAAGGCCCCTTTTTCTAGCATCAATGAAGACCGAGACCGAGGCTAGCAGGGACGCTTCGTTCGGGTGAAGACCAAAGACTTGATTTCCCCTGAGTTCATGCCTTTCCCTGAGAAGTGGAACTCCATCTCGTAAGTGCAGTCTCTCCTTAAACGTATTTTTTTTTAATTTCTCCATTCTCATTCATACTTGTGGTTGTGCAACCGTCGCCTGAGTTCCAAATGCATTCCCCTAGCTAAAGGAATGGATCAAGGTCATCTGTACACAGATGACGTTCTCCGAACGCATGGCGCAGGCTTTCAAAGAGTCGATGGGAGGCCCGTTCTCATGGTAAGGCCTCTCTCTGAATAGTTAATAACATGCTTCTAACTTTCATCATATTGACTTTCCTTCCCCTTTGTTGTTGTAGGTTTTCCTAAGACCACCGACCTTAGGCCTTCGGAAGGGGACGAGGACGTGTCCTTGTCCGTTGATCCCTCTGTTGTGGGGCAGCCTGGGGCTGCCGTAGAAGAAAAGAAGAAAAGAAAGAGAAAACCTTCGGGCTCCTCAGCGAAGAAACCAAAGAAGAGGGTGGCTCGCCCAGGAAGAGCTCTAGTTCCTGGGTGCCAGACTCTGATTCTCTTTTCCGACTCAAGTATGAGTCAGAGGAATACCTTATTTTCGTCACCCACGGGACGACCCTTCCCAGGAGCAAGAGGCATCCGAGGGGGAAACTCTTGAGGCCGACCTCTCTCAAACTCCAGAGGTTAATGTAGAGACCCGAGGTGGGTCTCCCCAGGACGCCAGCTCCACTCCGAAGGAAGCACATGGTACAATAATGATTTGGGGGGCACCCTCCTACACCGAGTCCATGCTCAAGGAGGCCAAAGCAGAAAAAGAGAAGTCCTGTGAAGGGGTCCATGGCGTGGACGATACCTTTCATTCCTTTTTCAATGGTGTGAACTCGTTCGCTTTGGAATATTTCTCCGATCTGGGCGAAATGGAAGTTCCGAAGAAAGACACATCCTCGAAAGCTGGCGGGCCGAGTTCGAGCCTGAAATTGATCAACCAATTCCCTGCTCCGAGTGTGGACCCCGATCGTAAGAGATCGGTTATTTTAGCCATCCTGGAGGATGCCCGGGTCCTGTCTGCTCCCGTGGAGATATCTAGCTACCCCTAATGTCTGGTGGTCGGGGAGGAACAGGCAAAAATAAATGAGGTGAACATGTCGTGCCTTTTCAATGAGGCGCAGCAGGCAATGAACCTTGTAAGGCATCATTATGTTCCCTCGAACTTTACTTAGGTTTTGATATTTATCACATTTTTCATATTTTTGCAAGCCTCGGTACTTCATCACGAGAGCTTCCTTCATTACAGGGTCGAGCTCAATCAGCTTGAGCTCAAGGTCAAGGAGTGACAAGCACAAAACACACACTTAAAGTAT
This sequence comes from Nicotiana knightiana, assembly GCA_005239525.1. NCBI lineage: Eukaryota > Viridiplantae > Streptophyta > Magnoliopsida > Solanales > Solanaceae > Nicotiana > Nicotiana knightiana. The sequence continues at coordinate 39,794 of ML385762.1, read as the reverse complement.
GATCCCTAATCAAATATAATATAGTATAACATCGTATCCATAGGGATTTGATTTAAACAGCATTCTCGTAGTTTCTATCTTGATTTCTATCTAGGAGGATAAATAGTTGAGATTTATATGATTAATACTTAATTTTAACTAAGAATCTAAGGCTATTGACTAGTGACTATCGAGACAAGGAATAAGCAAATAAGGTTATCAGCGGAGAAGATAGGGTTTTGACAGGATAGGTGCAAGATAATTGTTCGGGATCTAACTCTAGATAATTCACTTCTTATGTACAAGTGAATCTCTCGAATTCACTCAATTATTAGTTCAAACGTGTAGCAAAAACTCCTCTCTCAATTAAGTCTTAACCTTATGAGATGAACCAAATTAAGCACTGTGAAGAAATGCAAGAATGCGTAGTAGATTGGTCTTTAGGAAAACCTCTTTTGATTATTCTCCTAACTAGGTTTAATCAATGATTCAACTAGCCCCTTTCACTTACTTAGATGAATCTATGAACTCAACCAACAATATAATGCAAAGATATCACACGTTATGCCTCTCTCAATTACATGAACTAGTGAATATAAATTCAACAACTAAATCTTCCAAAATGATTCATTACATAAAACTATAGTTATAATCCACAAAAAATGATCAACACACCAAACCCATCAAACCCCAAAAGGAACTACTCCATAGACATGGAGAAATTCATCACGGATATAATTAAAGTATAGGAAAACATAGATTCGATCCAAACTTGGGTCTTGAGTGAGGAATAAATGATAAAATCCTTGTGCTTGTGCTCTTCCAACACTTCCTTAACTTCCTTAGGTCAAAAGTATGTCAAAAGTCTAGAAAATAGTGTTTTTCCATGTATTTACACCAATTAGAGTCAGGACCGGATGAAACCACGCTTGCCTAGCCGAAATAGGAAAATAGCTCTAGGAAAAGGCACAGGCGCGCCGCATGGGGTGACGCGCCATATATGGTTCTTGTGGGGCTTATCAGAGAGCTCAAAACTTGTCAGGCAGCAGTATTTAAACATCCACAACACACCACGCGCCTCCCCACGCGCTATGGTAGTGTAATTTCTTCAAAGTACGGCTTCAGCCTTGATTTTTGATGTCCGGACTTGATCCTCGACACTCTCGATTACATGAACTAGTGAATAGATTAAATAATTAAATCTTCCAAAATGATTCAATACATAAAAGTAGAGTTATAATCCATAAACAATGATCAATAAAACAAATCTATCAAACCCTAAAGGGATTTGCTCCATAGACATGAAGAAATTCATCACAAATATAATTAAGAGTATATGAAAACATAGATTTGATACAAACTCGGGTCTTGAGTGAGTAATGAATGATGAAATCCTTGTACTTGTGTTCTTCCAACTCTTCCTTAGCTTCCTTAGGTCGAAAGTATGTCAAGAGTCCAGAAAATAATGTTTTTCCATGTATTTATACCAAGTAGGGTCGGGCTCAGACGAAACCACCCTTTCCTATAAAAAAAATAGGAAACTAGTGATTATAGGCTATAATTACATATTTTAGACGCTTATTACACTCTAATTTACTGCACTTTAATTGAATTTGAGCTTTAATCGCTAGTGTTTTGCACTAATTGTGTGTTTTATGCCTTGTAGGAGTGTTTCCGAGCTATGTAGATGTTATGGAATGAATTCAAGTGATTTGGAGATTTTAAGTCTGATTAAAAACCCAAGGAATTAATCTGGGATCGTGTTCGGGGATCAATGGAAGATAGCTAAGAACGAACAAAGAATTGAGTAGGTATATTACGCACTGTCTAGTAAAATGCACATAACTTTTCTCTAAGAACTCCATTTGGGTTGAACAATATATGATTGGTAATATAACTCAAAGGTATACAACTTTTATTTTTTACATTTTTCCAAATTCCAAACAAAACAGGGTGAAAAATGTGCGATAAGTGCACGGTTTCGCGCTGGCCGCGGATGTGAGGCAGAAACTGGCCAAAATCCGCGGTTGAATCCGCGGCCGCGAACGTCTTGACCTGGAAAAGTGTCCTTTTTCGCGTAGGAGAAGGTATAATTGTTTGGAACCGACCCTACTTGGTATATATGCGTGGAAAAATTGTGTTTTGAGGACTTTTGATACTTTTGACACAGATTAGACCTAAGGAGGAAAGAACACACTAGGATCAAGGTGGGGAATTCTTCTACGAGTTTTTCACTTCCTTCTTCCAATTTCCATTATTGGTTATGAATTCTAGTATTGTAGTTATGCATACTATTATGAATAGCTAATTCGTTATCTAGGGTTTTGATAGAACCTCTTGGAGAATGAATTCTTGTTATGTTTTAATATAATTTAACCTTTGAATTTGTCTATTTGTTCAACTACGTGCTTATTTCAGTTGATTGAATGGCCATCGATTGACTGTGCCTATTTATTATGTGTTGCTTGAGAAATTATACATATTTAGATGGTTTTTGAACAACTTCATTCCCAACGTATGTGAAAAATCAATACAGCGGGTCTAAAGGTAGGTTTAGAAATAACAAAGCTTTGATGTGGTCATAATGAGCGGTTAGATAAAGACAACTAGCGTAGTTCGAGAGAATATGAATAATAAATTATTGTAGTTGCTCGAGAGAGAATTACGGCCCTAAAGTGCTCACGATCAGTAGAGAATACATAGGTGAAATTGTAGGGAACATAGCGGGAAGGATTCCAACAATTGGGAAAATCATAACTCTAGACCTCCTAAATTTAATCTACAACCCTTAGTATCTTTAGTTGTTAATTTACTGCTTTAGTTTCTTAGTTAATTAGTTAGATATAAGAATCTTAATCATTATAACTTAGAAATTTATTCGAGCTTGTCTTCTTAGCGATATTGAACAATTATGGCGAAACCTTAGTACTCTGTGGGATTCGACTCCGGACTCTTAGACCGGATTATATTTGCATCGACCACTTATACTTTTTAGGACTAGAGTTGGACGTGATCAAATTTTGGTGTTGTTGCCAGGGAACTAACGGTGTAGCTGGGTGTATATATTTCTAGGTTGCAAGTTTGAACTTTTATTTTTGTTTTCATGTATCTAATTATTTTTTAAAAATTTTATTTTTGACTTGAGAGATATGGCATCTTGGAATTATGAGAGTTTTGATGTTGCTAATTCTAATTTTGATCCTCCTTATGCATATTGTAGAGGAAACCACCCATTGCAAAATTATCAAAATATTCCCGAGAGCGAGTTATGTGTACTAACTCAATCTTATGTGTGAAATGTGTGTGATATATGTGGTGGTAATATGGTCACTTTCATGGTTGTGCATATATTTCTTATCCTCCCCTAATCTCTTGCTATGATGGTTCTACTTTTTCTGGTGAAGTAAATAGGAACAAAGAACCCAGGGAAGCTGACCTGAAGGAGATCAAAGATATGTTAAAGTTCCTTCTGGAACAAAATAATGAGAAACAACTGCAGATACAAAGGCAAGATGCTATGATTCGCAACCTGGAGGCACAAATGAGTCAATTGGTTGAAGCATTTAATGCTCAACAAGCCAATGTTGGGGATAGTAGCCAAGAAGAGCATGAAATAGATACCGAAATTGAGGTTCTAATGGAGGAGGCCAGAGTAGAACACCAATAATCTAACCAACTAGAATTTGAGAATGTCGATGTTGAAGAAGTAATAATAGAGTCAACCAGGGACGTTGAAGATACAAATTTAGCTGACTCCGGTGTGATTGGTGTTGAGGAGGTTAAAAATCTTGAAGCTCATGTATTTGAGTGCGTTGGACCTCATTCCAAACACTTCTCTAGATTATGTTCAGACGGTGAAATGGGAATGGATCTTTACGAGCATAAAAATCAGTCTAGGGAAGAGGTAGATGAGCCTTATATTTTGAAATTTTCAAGGCCATCTAGGCAAGGTGACACTCCTCGGTGGAGAGACAAAAAGTGGATGAGAATTCATTTAATTTTTGGCTCGCAACAATTTGTATCACCCCAAGAGCATGATCATAGAGTAGAATCAAAACCTGGGATCCAATTCATAAGTTCAAGGTTGAGACAAAAAGTAGCTTACGTCGTGCCGCGACATTAAATCAAGAGTTTGTTGGGAGGCAACCCAGCTTTACTGCTTTTTTTATTTTTATTATTATTATTTGTTGTATTATGTTTGTAGTGTCGATTTTTGATCTTCTAGGAGCATGGAAAGTAGAGTTATTGGAAGGATGCAACAGCAAACCAGATGTTTGGAACTAAGTGTGAGGTACTCGCACGAAGGACCAGGCCTGGGAGAAGTCTGAGTACCCCATGAAATGCTAGTGCTTCGGCCTTTGGCCTACTAGGGAGTTTCTTTTATCCTCTTGTATGCATGGGTGTGCATTGGGGACAATGCACAATTTTAAGTGTGGGGGGAGGAGGTTGTCTGGGTGACTTTTCATGCTATTTTAGTTGTGTCAGTTAATTGAATAATTTTTTAAAAAAATAGAAAAGATTGGATTTTTCCCGATGATGGATCTATTAGACAATTTTCTTGAGGGATTTAAGTCAAAAGGAAAAAGACAAAAAGATTTTCTTTTGTTAGGTAGTGTAACAATTCCCCCTTGGTTTTTCTTTGTGTCGCGGTTCTTTTCCAAGGGTTTTGTTTGAACCGGGTGTAGTTAGTTTTATTTTTTAAGAGTAGGAGCCAGTGTGAGATAAATTGAATTGAAGCAATATCTCTTGACTTTGTTATGCCATGAGAATAGTGAGTACTTTGGTTGTGACACTTAGGCTCATTTTTTGACTCTTGTATAAGTACCTTAAATTGTATAAGCTTAACTGCTTTGACTAGAGTGTCTTGATGAAATCAATCCTGAGTGAGTTATGTTCCATGTGTGTGTGAGGTTTGTGTGTTATTATGTGCATTGCATTTGATGTCTAGAACTTGCCCCGCGTGCTTGCAAAGCAAAATAGTAGTTTTGTTCAGTCTTGGAAGTGATATAGGTGTTTCTTTGTTGAGCCATATATATATATATATTTTACCCGCCTAAATGTTATGTATCGTAGTTAACTCCTTTGAGCATGTAATCCTGTTTCTTTGGCAACCACATTACAAGCCTTACTCATTTGTTTGAATTAAGCATCTATTTGAACCTTCTAACCTCTCATGAGCACTTGAATTGTTATGAACTGTGTAAAAGTTAAAGTGTGGTTTGGTTGGTTTAGCTTTTTAGTGGAACGAATGAAATAAGGATAAAGGTGCACTGTTTTGAAAAAGTAAGAGCCACTTAAACTAAAAAAAATAAAGAAAAGGAAAAAATAGTTGTATTGCTGTGAAAAAAATATTCCTTGATAAGTGGTGACTCTTGATATAATTGTGCTTAAAGAAGTATGGGGTAATATACATTAATGTGAAGGTGGAGTTGGTTTGACATAAGTATGGGGTTTGAATGTTAAAGTATATGTATTAAAGTGCTTAGGGAGGTGTAGTCATTCATATATCTAAATGTATCATACTCGTCCCGCAGCCTACATTACAACCAAATAAAGTCCTACTTTATCCTAGACTAAATGAGCTCGATTAGTAGAGTAGTACACTACGGGCAAGCCTATGATTCATCTTTTGTGGCATATGAATGTTATTTCTGAGAGTGAGTGAATTCTTTCTATCTTGAGTTCCTAAGTGTTCTTAAATTTTATTGTGTGGAACTACTCTCTTTTGTTGTGTGAGGGCACTTGATTCATGAAGGAAAGGTAATATCAGTGACCTCTAAGTCGGGAGCATGCCGCCTTGGTTGAAAAGGTAAAGGTCTTTAAAGTTAGAAAAGAGGAACTAGCCGCAGTGGCTAACGACAATACCTCGCAGGTCAAGCAGAAGATTGACCAGATCGACCAACTCCAAAAGGATATGGACGAAATCCCAGTAATGGCTGACGGGTGGAAAACCAAGATGGATTTGTTGGCCTTGGAGAAAGAAACCGCCCATGCAAAGCTGTATTCAGTAGAGGTTCAACTTCGGGTGGCGGTGGCGATGCCGACGAGATGGTGGCCCAGTACAAGGTCGATGTCGAAGCATCCCGAGGCCCGCCTGAATTCCAATGCCAAATATATAAGGCGAATTTCTCGAATGGAAGTTCTCGAAGAGATCCATGCCCGAGGCTTCAAACTGCCCGCCGAGATCGATGAGGCAAAAAGACTTGAGATCGAGGCAAAGAAGCTATTAGAGCCCGAAGGTGCGCAGGGTTTCGAGGTCTCTAAAGAATCTGAAGACCCCGATGGTTCGATGACGAATCGGGCTTCGGCAAAGACCAGGCGTGAATGACTTAGGATTTTTTTAGTTTTCGTATTGTGTACATATTTTTTGTTCATTTCGAAGCCGTTTTTTTTGGGCATTTGTAAAGATATTCCGGAATTTATAAAATTTCCCCTTTTGGCAATTTCAAGTCTCTACTATTTTAGCATCTTTTCATAATTACAAATATTTCTAATGTCTTAGAATAGAATCAAACATAGTAATAAGTCATTTATTTTTCGGAGGCCCAAACCCAACCTGACCTCGATGCAACTTTCGCTCGAAACTTTTGAAACCTCGAAGTGACAGGAAGTTTTCCCAAGATGCTTATGTCGATGCTTTTGCCGAGGGTAACCTTTGGCAGGTTTTGAATTTTTATTGAAGGCCTTACGTTTTGACTACGAGCTTCGCACGTCTCCGAGCCATTTTTTAGGGAGTCTGTTAGGTTTACGCACTACCCAATAGGTTTTGCGCCTCCGGGTTTTGATAACCCGAGTTGCCCGAGCATATTTCAAACAACGGACCCCGAGTAGGTGTAGCCCTTGGGCTCGGATAAGGGTAGCCCTTGGGCTTGATAGTCCCCGGGTAGGGATAACCCTTAGGCTCTATGCTTTAATAGGCAAAAATTTGTAATAGCAAGGTAGAAATTTTCTTTCAGTTCTCTGTGTAAAGTACAAGATTTAAAGTGTTTAAAAGCTTATATTATGGATAAGGTGGCCTACCCGGGTATGGTTCACTTGACCGTTTGGACCTTACAATAAATCCTAACCACCGAGCCTAGGATGTTCAAGCATAAAATTTCCATCTTTCCTTGATAAGAAGCTTGACCCGAGGGTAATGTCCTCCAGTATTCGAAGTCGAGCTTGAGAGGGATCGGATACTGTTGATGAGACCATTGACTTCGATTTAAAACCGTCTTCAATTCTAAGTTAACATGATTTACTATTGACTTGTTAAAAACCTTGCCGGAAAACCCATTTGGGACAAAACTGGTTCAAGGGAAAAAGAGTGCAACGCGTGCTTTCAAACCTAATAGTCACATTCTCCTTTGGTTGTCGCTTGCAACCGTTAGTCCGATTTGCAATATTATAAAAAGGTGAAATGAGATCATACCTTAGCATTAGTACCGCTTTAAGTGCGTCATGTTCCAGTTGTTCGGTAGTTGTGCACCGTTTCCTTCTTTGAGTTTGTACGAGCCTTTACCGGTAATCTCAATGACTCAATATGGTCCTTCCCAATTCGTCCCCAGCTTCCCTTCATTCGGGTTCCGGGTGTGCAGTGTTACTTCTCTTAACACCAAGTCCCCGATATTGAAGTGTCGGAGGTTGGCTCTTCGGTTGTAATACCTTTCTATCCATTATTTCTGGGCAGCCAACCGGACTAGCATGACCTCAAGCCTCTCATCCAATATTTCCAAGCTCGTGCTCATGGCCTCACCGTTTGATTCCTCGATCACATATCAGAACCTGAGGCTCGGTTCTCCTACTTTGACCGGTATTAGTGCTTCAGTGTTGTAGACCAAGAAAATAGAGTGGCATCAGTACTAGATTTAGAGGTTGTACAGTATGCCCATAGGACTTTGGGCAAAATTTCCTTCCATTTCCCTTTGGCATCAGTCAACCTTAGGGGTGGGCATCGGTCGGTTCGGTTCGGTTATGAATATTATCGGTTTTGCCTATCGGTTATCGGTTTACAAATATCATAACCCGATAACCAAACCGATAAGATATTGGTTATCGGTTATGAATTAATCGGTTATCGATCATTATCGGTTCGGTTATCGGTTTACCCGATAAGATAAAACAACTAAAATAATTTCGCGATATATAAAATTGTCGAGTGTCGAGTTCTCAATTATCTTGAGCGAAAAGTCAAGAAATATATAATAAATAAAACTGCGAGAAGAACGTTGTATGCTTACTCAACTTGGAAACTAAAGTTGTTGGCGGTACCAACGTTTATCAGACGTATCAATATGAAGTTAAATTACTTAACTTGGAAACTAAAGTTGCTGGCGGTACCAAAATTTATACATCAAAATTCTTGTCAAAGCCCATTTCATTTCTCATAAAACAGAATCTCCAAAAATGTTTAAAGACTAGACAAACGATTAGAACAAGATCTCAAACAATAGCAGCACACGCACACATCACAACCCCCAAAAGAAAAATCCTGGGCCAGAATGCTTTCAAACAAACTAAGAAACATATGAAGATGAAGCAACTAAAAACTTAAACGTCGGCCTGAGTCTTGACGGGCTGACTGGTGAGGGCGTGATGCGACTGACGAGTGATGCCAGCCTGAGTCTTGACGGTGAGGGCATGAGCTGTGGTGAGGCGGACAGGCGGAGAACTGGTGAGGTACAAAGGTAGGGGTGCGGCAGAAAAATTGAGAAATGAGAATTGAGAAAGAATAGGGAAAACTGAAAAGGAATTATGAAACCCTAGTATAATATGTATATACCTAAGGGTAAACTAGTAAATTAGTTAATTCTTATTGGGTTATCGGTTTTTACCCAATAACAGAATTGCAAACCGAGCCCGAACCGATAACCCAATAAAAAAATTTAATTTGTTACCGAACTATTAACCCAATAACCCAATACTGATTAACGCTCGATTTTACCCGATATATGCCCACCCCTAGTCAACCTTTTCTTTAGGTTGTGAAGTATGGTGTTGTTTGTTTGTTCCGCCTGCCCGTTCCCACTAGGTTGATAGGGTGTTGACAATATATTTTTGATCTTATGGTCATCGAAAAATTTGTTTACCTTGATGTCGATGAACTGCTTCCCGTCATCACACACTATCTCGGCCCGTATTCCAAACCGGCGTATTATGTGGTCCCAAATGAACTCGACGAATTCTTTTTCCCGGACCTTCTGGAACACTTAAGCTTCGGCCCACTTAGAAAAATAATCGGTCATAAACAGTATAAATTGAGCCTTACCTAGTGCCCACGGAAGGGGACTAACAATGTCCATTCCCCACTTAATGAACGGTCAAGGTGACAAGACCGAATGTAGTAGGTCTCCGGATTGATAGATCATTGATGCATGCCTCTAACAGCCGTCGCATGTTCGTACAAAGTCCTTTGCATCTTTCTCTATGTTGATCCAGTAAAATCCGGCTCTGATTATCTTAAGAACTAAAGATTCTAACCCCGGAATGGTCTCCGCAAGTGCCTTCGTGAATTTCAATCAAAACAATTCGGCGTCTCCCAACCCCAAGCATATGGCGAGCGGGCCATCAAACGTTCTTCTGAACAGAGTACCTTCGGACAGGATGAACCTAGCCGCCTTCGTGCATAGAGCTCTTGATTCTTTAGGATCCGAGGGCAACTTCCCAGTCTTCAAGTAGTCTATATACTTGTTTCTCCAATCCCAAGTTAAACTTGTTGAGTTTATTTCGGCATGGCTTCTTCCACCACCGATTTCATGAGCTGTAAGACCGTTCCTAAGCTGAATTCATTATCATCAACCGATGACCCCAAGTTAGCTAGAGCACCGGCCTCGCTATTTTGATCTCGGGGTACGTAATGTAGGGTTCATTCCTTGAATTGATGCAGTGTTACCTGCAATTTGTCTAAATACCTTCCATTCGTTCCCCTTTTACTTCAAACGTCACATTGACTTGATTTACCAAAATAAGGGAGTCACACTTAACATCAAACACCTCGACCCCTAGGAGTTTAGCCAATTCAAGAACTGCAATCATGGCCTCATACCCGGTCCCATTATTAGTCAATTTCATAGTTCTAATAGATTGCCTAACTACGTTATTTGTAGGCGACTTCAACACGATGCCGAGTCCGGACCCCTTTGCGTTCGAGTAACCATCTGTAAAGAAGGTACAAATTCTCGAGGAAGTCCCCAAGGCTAACAACAATTCCTTTTTGACTTCAGTATTAAGGTCGGCATAAAGTCAGACACGAAGTCTACCAAAATTTGTGATTTGATGGCAGTCGGGGTTCGATATTCGATATCGTACCCACTAATTTCTACGGCCCATTTTTCCAACTGGCTCGAGAGCTCGGGTTTGTGAATTATGTTCCTTAGTGGAAAAGAAGTTACGACACATATGGGGTGGTATTGAAAATACGTCTTTAACTTTCTAGAGGCGCTTAGTAAAGCGAGCGCCAATTTTCTAGGTGAGGATACCTTTTTCAGCCTCACCTCGAGTTCTACTAACAAAATATATAGCAATTGCGTACCTTCCTCTTCCCTAACTAAGACTCCACTTACCCCTACCTCGAAAGTACAAGTATAGTTGCTCGTCCGCCTGCCAAGTACGGAGCAAGGGTGGACTCGAAAGGTACTGTTTGAGTTCTTTCAAGGCTTGTAGGCATTCCAGGGTCCAAAAAAAGTTATTATTCTTCTTCAATAATGAGAAGAACCGGTGGCTCTTATCAGAAAACCTCGATATGAATCGGCCCAGTGCGGGTATGCGCCTCGTTAGCCTCTGAACGGCCTTGACACTGTCCACGGTGATGTCTTTTATAGCTTTGATTTTATAGGGATTGATATCAATCCCTCGGTTGGACACCATGAATCCAAGGAACTTCCCAGATCTGACCTCGAATGCGTATTTCTCCGGGTTCAGCTTCATATTGTATTTCTTCAGAATGTCGAAGGTTTTTAGAAAATGTTTCAAATCTTCTCGCAGGGACTTAAATAACATGTCGTCAATATAAACTTCCATTGATTATCCTGTTTGTTCTTCGAACATCCAGTTTACTAGGCGTTGATAAGTGGCACCGACATTTTTTTAGTCTGAGCAACATTATGTTATAACAATAGGTGCTAAATTTACTGATGAAAGAAGTTTTTTCTTGATCACCCGGGTCCATCTGGATTTAGTTGTACCGGGAACAGGTGTCGAGAAAGCTGAGTATCTCGTGCCCGACTGTTGCATCGATCGTGTGATCGATGTTAGGCAAAGGAAAAGAGTCATTGGGGCACGCCTTGTTCAAGTCTTTGTAATCTACGCGCATTCTTAATTTATTTCCCTTTTTAGGCAGTACCGCTACGTTAGCCAACTAATCTGGTTACATAACTTCCTGAATGGAACCTATTTTAAAGAGTTTGGATACCTCATCATTGATGAATGCATGTTTGACTTCGGACTAAGGCCTCCACTTCTGTTTAACTGGGTGGAACTTCGGATCTAAGCCCAGCTTATGAGTGGTTATTTCTTGCGGGATCCCTGTCATATCAAGATGGGACCAATCAAAACAATATATGTTAGCTATAAGGAATTTAATAAAAAAAATTCTGAGCTCAGTAGTTAACCCCGTGCCCAGGTATACCTTCCGATCGAAAAAGTGTTCGATCAATATGACTTGCTCCAGCTCCTTGGTCGTTGATTTGGTGGTGTCAGAATCATCAGGGGTGATGAACAACCTAGGAACTCCGCAATCATCATCCTCGCATGCATCTTGCTTCTCCGGTTCGATCGGGGCCGGTGTTGGTGATTGCTATGTAGTTTATTCCTTCCTAACACGCTCCGGGTTCTTTGGTGTCGAGAGTGCGGACATCCGGATAACCTCATCGACCGAGAATATTTCTTTTGCAGCCGACTGCTCTTCGTAAACCGTCTTGATCCCTCCCGGTGTGGGGAACTTCAGTGTCTGGTGTAATGTCTAGGGTATTGCCCTCATGTTGTGGATCTGGTGTAATCCTATTTTCAAGTCGCATAATGAGATATTTTAGGCATATTAAAAGTTGTATCTAATTTAATTAAAAAGCTAAAAAAAATTGTAGTAATTTTTTTAAAGTGGTTATATTTTTTATAAATAACTCTTTAGATTGTTGTATTCCAGATAAATTTCTCATTTTTCTCTTTTTGGGGCAAGAAATCTAGAATGTGTATTATAATAATTGGCCCCGTTTTTTAAACAATATTGGAATTTACCAAGATGATCTAATTTACATTTAAAAGTTTTTTTTCTTTAAATTTCACTATGCTTCCATAATTCTAATAATTTATAACATTTAGTATGTATGCATTTATATATAGAATAGGAAATAGATAAATAAATTATAATTGACAAATAATGCTTGTATTAATTATTACGATGCATTATCATTAAATAATAATATGGTGGTGATTAAGTAACTAAAATAACAATAAAGATATAATTACAATAAATAAATATGCATAAATTATATTTTATTTTAAAAATCTTGAGGCTAGAAAAACATAACATATGTTTTGGATAACAACATGCAGAATATATAAAAACAAATTAAGAATTAGGAAGTATAGAAAAACTTATTAGGAAAAAGGAGGGCCGAAATTGGTTGTCAACACATATCCCCTTCGATCACATAGAACTTCGTTTCTTGAATGGTCCTAGCGGTGTTAACCAGTAGGGTTATCTCTCCTTTAGTAGTTTCGCATGCCATGTTGAATCCGTTTAAAACCTGGACTGCATGCACTATTTGGTCTTGTAGACTCAGCTTCTCTACGACCCTCGATCTGATGATATTGGCCGAGCTACCTGGGTCAATTAACACACGCTTAACTCGAGATTTATTTATGATTACAGGTATTACCATTGCATTATTACGCGGTTGCATGATGCCTTCAGCTTACTCATCGTTGAAAGAGACGGTCCCCTCTGGTATATGATCTCGGTTCGTTTTTCCCTAGTGATGGACACCTTAGTGATCTTTAGCATTGACCCTTGGGGGACGTCGACTCCACCAATGATCATGTTAATGACGTGTTGAGGTTTCTCTTGCTCGGTCTGTTTGTTGGAGTCCCTATTCTTGAAGTGATTTTTGGCTCGATCACTAAGAAATTCCCCAAGGTTCTCGTTATTGAATAACGGGGACACTTCTTCTCTTAGTTGTCGGCAGTCCTCGGTCCTATGGCCGTGAGTTCCATGATACTTACACATCAAGTTAGGGTCTCTTTGGGTAGGGCCGGACTGCAATGGCCGAGGCCACTTGGTATCTTTGATGTGCCCGATGGTAGATACGATGTTGGTAGCATCGGCACTGAAGTTATATTCTGATAATCTCGGTGCCTCCCTGGCCTCGAGCAGCCTATCAAAACCATTTTTACTCATGAGACCCCGGCTATTGTGGCCTCGATCTCTCCTTTTTTCATTCCTCGCAGGGTTACACCCGGATCCGCTACCCCTTCAATCTCCGATATACGGTTGATACCAATCTATGTTCGGTATTGGATCATGATCGACGACTCTTTTAGACGGGCCTAGAGGGGCGCCGAGGTGGTCATCCTCGACTCTGATTTTTGATTAGTACCTGTTATGGACGTCAGTCCAAGTTACCACCGGGTACTCTATCAAATTCTGTTTCAACTGCTGAAGCCAGGGAGCTTTGAGGGTTCAGTCCTTGAGTGAACGCCTGAACAGCCCAATCGTCAGTAACCGGAGGCAAGTCCATTCATTCCATTTGAAACCTTGACACGAATTCCCTGAGTATTTCGTTATCTCTTTGTTTTACTTTGAAAAGGTCTAATTTTCTGGTCTCGACCTTGGTGGCCCTGGCGTGGGCTTTTACAAAGGCATTTGCAAGCATAGCAAACGAATCAATAGAATTAGGGGGTAAGTTGTGATACCATATCATTGCTCCTTTCAACAAGGTTTCTCCGAACTTTTTCAGCAAAACTGACTCCATTTCGTCATCTTCCAAGTTGTTCCCCTTGATGGAACACGTGTAGTAGGTCACGTGTTCGTTTGGATTTGTGGTTCCTTTATTCTTTGAAATTTCGGGCATACGAAACTTCTTCGGGATTGGTTTCGGTGCCGCCCTCGGGGGAAAGGCTTTTGGAAAAATTTCTTGGAATCCAGGCCTTTCAATATCGGGAGTGCTCCTGGGATTTGATCAATTCTGGAGTTATAGGTCTCCATTTTTTTGGCGTTGGCTTCAATCTTCTTTTCCCCCGATTTCACCCGCTTTGTCAGTTCCTCAAGCATCTTTATTATTTCGGGGTTGGTCCGGATTCAACTTCACCCAGCCTTCCTGTGACTTGTTCATTTCTTCAGGTGTTCTCCCGGGATGGTTTCGAATCAACTCTGCTGGGGGCGCAGCTTTGGTTCTGCAGCTGGGCTATCGCCGCTTGTTGAGCTTGTAACATTTCGAAGATCACCCGCATATTGATCCCGCCGCCTTCACCGTCGTGTGTACCCCGAGCTGTTGGTCAGGATCTTCCTTGAACGTTGTTCTCGAGGTTGGTCAACAGGTTTGCATCGATGGCCACATGCAAGTTGGCATCGATCGGGTCCGCAACTGGGACTCCGTTGTGGGTAAACAGGGGGCACCTCGTTGCTAGGTACTATATTGTTGTTTTTTCCATGGTGGTCAAACTCAGCATCAATGTTCAAGTGAGCAGATTGAGAGTTGGACATTCTTAAGTTGACCTGAAATTAAAATCTCAAAGAACAAGTGTAAAACAGAGTGCGTTATGAAAATTTATATCAAATTACCACTATTATCTTTAGCCCCATGATAGGGGCCAAACTGTTTACCCTTAAAAATGGATAACAATTGAATTAATACGCGGTTTTAAGGATATGTGGACTAATTCAATACAAGTGATTAATGACGTTAGATAAGCAAATAAAAGATATAGTAGATAGCCAAACCAATGAGGATAGTGAGTCCGAGCTCGGTTAGAGGCTTAACACAAAACCTGCCTTCGGTTCCGAACTAGTAGTTATGACGAACTTATGAACGAAAACGAGAATTTTTAATAACTTTTTGAAACAAGATAAGAGAAGTATATTGCATTGGTATGCATGTTACAGTGTCCCTAATGAATAATTAGCTTCCCCTTTATATAGTAGGGAAATTTTACCCTAGGTACAATTCTGACAAAGGTAAAAAGCTTCATATTCACTAGTAATTGATTTTCTGCCGATACGGGCGAGATACACGCAGTGATATCCGGTTGGGCACGGATATCACGGCCCTTTGTTAATCATTTGTGATCGTTTACCAATGCTCTTCGAGGTCTGGGGACTCGAACTGGACCCGGGGGCCGGGGTCTCGATGGCTCCGAGGGCACGGGTCCTGATGAGGTTCCTGGCTCTTATTCTGACTCCCTGCAGTCACGTCCTTAATCCGTTTGCCTCACCGAAAAATCGGGGTGCTCATTAGACTCGATTTTATCCGTATATAAAGCCAAGGACATCAAATACTGATCCTAAAGCGTGTATGTTTTCATTTGTGTTAAAGTATTAACCCTAGATGGACAATGCCCCGGAAAATTTGATTTGCTTTCCGCTTTTCGAGTACCAAATGCCTTAGCGACGACAACAACAACAACAACAACAAAAGACCTAGTATATTCCCACAAGTGGGGTTGGGGACTTAGCATATGAATAATCAACTAATAGAAGGGTAAAAAAATTATTATCTCTATATAATTCTCAATGTTGTGTCATATATGTTTTTACGAGTGTCAAATTTCTTCTAGCGCTTTTAATTCTAAATAAATTGAAGTGTGTCACATTCTAATTAGCTCTACCCTACAAATCGTGGGTCGGGCCTCTTTTTTTCTAAAAGAATTGGACATTCCCTTTTTATTGCATCAATCTCTCAAAAATAGTTGTAAGTGCACAAATATCCGCTTGGAGCACTGTTGTTCAAGACTAGTCGAAAGTTCCAAAGTACATGAGAAAAGCCATTTCAGAATCAACTTATGACCTGTAGGACTGAAGTTGAATATTCCGGTATGAGGTTTAGATATACGAGTCTGAATTTGAGGACTCCCAAGCCTAACTGCGTACCCAGAAAATAATGTTTAAGACCATACTCAGCAAAACCCAACTTCAGACCTGAACGTCTGAAGTTGGCATACCCCAAGTCTAAAGTTTGCATAGCTACACAACACTAATAGCCTCCCGTTGTCTCTCTGTAAGACATCACCAGGCTAAGAGAGCGTGGGACAGCACAAGAAGATACATACAGCTTGCAATTATCGTCTTAAGCCAAACTATAATAGCCGGCTAAGAAATAACGCCTATGCTGACATCATTTTACTGTACATGATCCTCACTGAGAAGTCATCAACAGTCACAGTCATAATGCCCCACAACACTTGAAGGCCAAGTACTATAAAGGACAGCCTGGTGCACTAAGCTCCCGCGAGAAAAATCGAACCACAAAGGTCAAGCAATATCTAAACTTTAATTAGTTTTTAACAGAACATAACTTAAATAGAGATTAAGGTCAAAGTGGATACTTAGTGCAATTCCTACTCAAAGATGCACCTTCATTCAAAGCATAGTAGAGAGACAAAACGCAACTGAGGAGATGAGATCTCTATTTTTTTTATAGTCCTGGGTGTCCGAATCTCTTAGAGCCCCGACTAATCCCAGGGGTGCACAGGCCCTCGGCAAGGAATTTCCCGCAAGTGCACCACGATTAAATCAGGTTTTACCCAGTCCGATGGCCCTCAGAAATTATTTGCACCCAGTGGGTTTCGAACTTGAGATCTTGAAAGGGAGCAAACCCCAAGGCTCAAGTCAATTGCCACCAGGCCAACCCTGAGGGTTAATCTCTATTGCAGAGCTCTAAACACTAAAATTGGTTTTCACTACAATAATAGAGGGTTTAATAGCAATGGTGCAAAAATCGAAGACAGTGATGTGAACAGCGAATCGTATCATGGTCATTTCGATATTTCATCAACCAAACAAGCCACGAAGTAATAGACATCACTGCTTTAAACAGAAAATGGAATATGCACTAAAGCATGAACGGGGCAGACAAGACAAGGGATACAAAATATCGAGAAAACAAATGTTGTGTTCCTCCATAATTGCTACCAACACCGACACTTTATTGGGGCTTAAGTGAAAAGGAGGAAGCGGAAAGTAGGTATTCACCTCTGTCATGTAATCATGTAAACGTCTTGTAATCATGTTATTATGGAAACACACTGTTGTTAAATAATGTCTAATACGAAATATGTATATACAAGTCAACCACATGATCCACTGTCATTCCCTTAGCACATGCTACTGCACTAAGTTTGTAAGCCTCCGGCATAAATCTAGAACCATGGAGGCTCCAATACTTTTAATTTGCAACAAAATGGTATCTTGAGTCAACATAGCTCTCAACATCCCAGAGGAAAGACCCAAAAGTTACAGCCTCTAAAACAAGCCGCCTCAGCCCTCCAAAACTGATCTTAAGAAGTTCATCTTTAGAAGAGTCAACAGTGCCTTGAGGGGTGATAACAATCTCAGGTCTACCAAATAGTGCTTCGGTGTGTTTCTCAATCATGCCTATGGCTTCTTTAGATCTGATGGTTGCATATCTCTGGAGTGTCTCCCCATCAAATGACATCACATAGTTTCTCAATCTTGAGGGCTTTATCCCTTGGCCAAACCCTCCAGTACCCGCACTACCTGCAGACCATGATGACAATTCTGGATGGGATTGTGTTACCCTGAAAGAAGTATCACTCCTATCACCAGACCTAATCTCCTCCCCTCCCACTTGCCGAATGCTGCTATCTTCATCGTCTACGCCCTGAGGAAGGACTTTCATGGTCTTCTCTAGCTGAAACCTCTGGTCCACTCTCTTGAGGAAATATCCATACATAATGGATGCTGCATAAACTTGGCCTACTCTAAATTTACTTATTTGAGCAACTGCAGAATTATCACCCAATCGACTTCCAAGAATGAGAGCCAGGTGGTTTTGAATCATCTCATTAGCTTCTGCGGAATGAAGACGCTCAAACTTATCGTCTTGGCTGGGCCATGTATCAATTCGACCAGAAGGTTCAGATGAAGGCGGACTGATTGCAGGAACTAAAGATACATTGGCATCCATAAATTTCTGCACCACCAAAGCATACAATATCTCCTCTAAAGCTTTTTTTCTGTCATTAGCCTTAACCTCAGCAATTCTCCTGATAGTTTAGAAAAGTGACCATGCAACAAATTAGACCTCACAGCAGTGATAAATACCATAACAGAAGACAATAGCTTTTTTGGAGAAGATGAGTTTCAAAGAAGCCTAGACTAACCTGTACAAGACAATGTCAGTACCGGTTGCAGATGGTTCTTCCTTCTGTTGCTCTGAGTCGCGTTCAGTTTGAAGCTGTTCAAGCTGCTGATCTACAGCAGCAGGGACAAGATGTGGGTGACTTGTCAAAATCTGAGAGAGAAATTGGCCAATAGGAGATTCAAGCTGAAGTGGAGCAATAGGGGCAGCTGAACCTCCAGACTCCGAGGGTGATAGAGATGCCCTGATCGAGGTACATTTTCTGCTACCAAATGCCGCTTTCCTGTTACTCAACTTCACATGAGAAATTGAGGGATAAACCTGCCAATAACATGTCCAATAAATTAGGTGTCAGAGAGCATTTTCAGATGCACAAGGTTCTTAATTTATGTCAACTACTTCATAAACCAATTTAAATAGATAGTTTTGCTCAGATCACATCAAGGAGATCTCTTTATTAACTGAATGAAGAAGTTTCATTGACATATCCAAGTGGATAGATGGATAAAAATAGATAACGTCGGATTACATAGGTCAATTCACGTTGAGCTACCTCCCTAATTGGAAAAATCAGCAGCAGAAGGATTCAAACAGATACCTTTCATAGTCGCAATAATTGCATACTCGAGGCATAAAATTTGTAAGGTAACCTTATACAACCAAAACTTATATCAAGCACAAAGGGAAATTTCCGTAACAGTCTAGCACATATCCAACAAATTTAGTAGAGATATCCAGGATCAACAATACGACACAAAGTCCAGAAGACAGTATCAGATATACGTTTGGGAAAAAAAAAGGAGAAACAAAGATAATAGAAGAATACACCATTTTTCTTTTTCGACAAGTCCGTAGACACCATTTCACTAGACAGAAGGTGAGGAAGAACCAGAGGTAAGCAGAAACTGCAACAAGACATCAGCCACACTACACTAATTCAGAAATTGACGCAGAAAAACTGGGGTACATCACTCTGTTTTACAAACCTTGGGATAATAGTCAATAAAAGGATGTCTGTAAACGTGGATATATCTTATTTTGGACAGTCTATAGTTTTAATATGCTCTGGTGGCATTACATACTACCACCATTGTTCCAATATAACCAGCGGGCATAGGTATCCTAAGGCAAGGCTAAAGAAAATTCTCTGACGATAAGATAAAAATCTAGTGCACTGTAAAATTGAAGAAAACTTCATCAAAAGATAACCAAGCCTGGTCATATCTCTAACAAGAAGGCTTGCATTTTTAGAGTAAGAAATAACTATTTATAAGGTTTCAGAAACAACAACAACCTTCATTTGCTTAAAGGTCAACCCCCTCCTTGTATTAAGTCTTAATAAGCCAAAAATTGGTAGATAACCTTCAAGCTCTCTAAAAAGCATAAGGTCGGTCATAACTTCGTCTCCAAAACTGGTTGGACTACGCTGAAGGTTTTCCACACTATGACATCATCTCCACCATCTACTCATAATAGAGAGAAAGAGGTGTTTTTTTCTCCAATATTCAGGGGCATTTCTTACACGTTTAGTTGTACTTCAGGGATCCAATTAGTAATTTACTTGAGATCCATAGACACCATAGACCATCATAGGTCTCAATAGCCTTTCATGAAGAAGATATGTGTAAGCATCAATTGAGAATATAAACAAGCTCACAATTGTAAACCTGACTGCTACGGTAGTGTAAGGATCTGCATATATAAACATCGTATTATTTGACTACATACGAAGTTATGCTGCTTTTACCATTTCGACCCCTCCTTACGATTTTAATTCCATTCATTTACCAGCCTTAAACCTTGAGAAAACCATCTGATAAGATGTCGTCATCCTTTTTGTCATATTCATTCTCTCTCAACTCCAAAATTCATTTACAGTGTCTCCTATCAAAAGTTGACAACATACAAAGGCGAACTCTGCTAACAGATGTATCCAAGATATTTATGTACTTAATCCATCTTAAAAATTTACCCAAAAACTCAATCACTTTTAGTGCCTGTGTTCTACCTCCACGACAAGGAAAATTCCTGAGCAAGCAAAACTTATATTCTTTCGTCAAGTACAAACAAAACTTATATTATTGCAGAAGATCTGGGCTTTCGGAAAGCTGAATATGCAAAAAGTAAAAAGAAAAAGTCTTTTCCGTAAATATTCCAGCTACTATATCATAAGAAACTAAAGCAGATGAAACAGAACTCAAAAATACCTTGATCCCAGAAGGAGAAATCCTAAACTGTGACCCGAATCGAACAAAATCCGACCCACCAATAGACGCCTTGGTGGGTCGGTAACAGATGCTGAAAGCAGACCCGAAAGCGGTAGCAGTTTCCATTTCTGTAGCAACGGGATAAAGGAACAACAACAACAATCAGAAAACTAAAACCCTAAAATATTTGTAACAGCAAATAAAAATAAAAAGAAGAATTAAAAGATAATTAACTTACGGATGAGAATAAAGAGCTGAAAATTGAATATAGAAGGGAGTAGTAGTCAGATGGTATATTTAGACGTGGGGATTTAGGGAATAGAGCTTCGTTCTGGTTGGCGACGGGCGCTTGTTTTGG
Source organism: Nicotiana knightiana (assembly GCA_005239525.1). Classification (NCBI taxonomy): domain Eukaryota; kingdom Viridiplantae; phylum Streptophyta; class Magnoliopsida; order Solanales; family Solanaceae; genus Nicotiana; species Nicotiana knightiana. The sequence goes on along the minus strand of ML385762.1, from coordinate 18,960 downwards.
GGAAAGTTCAGTGTGCTAAACGCGAAAAGCTTGATCTACATAATATAATGCACTAGCCCGCCCCGTCCCCACTCACCAACGTGAATGATTTATCTTCTTAACCTCAAAGAAATGAACCTCTAACTTTCGTCAAATTACACGGATGACACTCTATTTTTTATCACTTATTTTCCTTCTATGCGAGCTCCTCTAACTAAGTTGGCGTTTCCACGTAGATTTTGTTGAAATCTGAACAGAAAACAAATTAATGTTATGTTAAAAAATAAATTTTAAAAGTTAAAGTTGTGCTTGAATATGTATTATTTGAAATTTTGTGAGTGGGAGAAAAAATTTCACTTAAAAATTATCTTAAACTAGTTTTTGGGAGTTTAAAATTAATCATATTCCATGAACAAATAATATTTTAAAAAAAATTAAAAAAAATAATCAAAATCATGACTAAATCTGAGCTAAATATTCCGTTACCTTTTGTCCTTTTTCAAAATCAGGAAGATTTGTTAAGATAGTCCATATAATTAGCATTATATTCGTATTATAGAATATCAATCAAGTGTCACTTATATTTATTTGTAAGACTTGCGCCGAATATCATTTCTTTATTGGGAAATGAGAAGGTTTCACTTATTAAATAAATAAATAAAATATGTATTTGTATTATTCAACTATTCATTTTTCGAACTGTATAAATAGATAAAAGAGAAATGTCTTCCAGAATCATAATCATTTTATCTCATAAACTATTAACTAAGACTCAATGCATGATTAATGATTAAATATAATAAAGTCGTAATTTCGAAATGATTGGTTTGAAGAATTTCTTTTTGTTGAGAATTGTTGTAGTGCTTGCCAGTGGGTGATTGAGTGTAATATTGTTTTCATCCAAATTCAAATGAAAATATTATTGAAACACATTTTGCGTCTTTTTAAATTTTAGGATGGAGGCAAGGACGTTTTGGTAATTGAATAAAGGGTTGGTAGATCTTTTTTATTAGAGGATAGGCTTTGGGCTGGTCTACTGGAGAGATCCGGCCGGTGTCGTCTGAAATGATATTGATGGGTCGCGATTGTGGTAGCCGTGAATTGTGAAATATGGCTGATGACGCGTTCCATTTCCACTGGTACTCCTCTTCTGTGGCTTCATTCATTTTCTCCACAATTTAAAAATCTATTTGGGTTTAGCCTCGTGGACCCATGTTGCTCTGTCATTTTTCTTGGTTTTATGGTATATATATTTTGGTTTTATTTGGAATAACTGATTAATTAATCTGAAAAATGAAATTAATTTAAATGATCGTGGTTTGGTCAAGACCCAGACTTCTTTATACGTAATCTCTACTGGATTTGGGGGCAGCCACGCAGATCATTATGTTGGGCGTATCAGGACTCGTTTGGTTGGAAAGAAGTTATCTCAGGATTAATTATTTCGGGATTAGTTATTCTACTTTTTTATGGAAATAAAAAAAAACTACAATCCCGAAATAACTAATTCCGGAATTAATTATATCGTAATTTTCTACCAACCAAACACGGGATAAACACTTCTTAAATTTAGTCTCGCGATTAATTATTCTTTATCCACCATACCAAACGAGCCTTTAGTTATTACATCAGTAACTGCTTGAAGTTTCTTCTCTCATTTCAGCGTAAGATCATGAAAAAGAAAAAGAAAAATACAAGCTCTAAGGCCAGGGATGACTATGAAAGATTCCTAAATGAAAGAAAATAGGAACGCTGATTGAGATGCATAGGGTAAAGTATGTTCATATTAAATGTTCATAATATAGCGACACGTGAAACCGAAGGCAGATTGAAAGCAAGGCAAATGACAATCGGATCCGAAGGCAGCAACCCTGTTTGTTTCCGAAGGGAATGATGTCCATAAAGACAAAATAAATGCCTGTCACCCAATAACATTTAATGGAGAATATTCTATAGTGTAGTCCGTTACAGAGAACATGATATTCATTGTCTGCCGATACACATTCTTCAATGGCCCACATAATTGTCATCTAGAATGGGCTTGATCCTAAGACCTTGTTCCTTAGGCACAACTAAAAATAGTGAGCTAAACAACCACTGAAAGGGGCAAATTTTCTGACAAGCTCATACTATACACTATTCAAAGCTCAATAATATTTTATCTTTTTTCTTGGTTTTATGGTACATCTCGATTTCAACGCTAAGTTTTACATTCTTGTTTAATTTATTTATTATTTTGGGATCAAATCGATTCACTTGTCTATAAATCACGTATAAATTCAACTGTACTATTTTATGGGTAAATAGTTTAGCGTCCACCGTGGGGCTTAGACAGTTATGTAATTGAGTTGATCCCTGCATCTATTACTAACTTGTTTGATTCTTTATTCTTAGAAAAAATCATAGAAAATGGCAGATAACAATGTCAACATCGCACACAACGTTGAGGCCCAAGGAAATCAGCCTCAGCACGAAGATTCGAATAGCGATACCTGCAACGAGGGGATAAGTCCACGTCGGTCCATGACGGGCAATATCCAATACATGTTCGAAAGGCAACTCCTGATGATACTGAAGAAGAGCACATCACTAAAACAATAAGGATCCTGAGGGAGCAACAAAAAGCCATTATGGGCCACCTCTCACGATAGGATCAGGTCATGACAAAGCTAAGGCAGGCGTTATTGGGTGCTTCCAACAACGCGAATGGATGACGTCCAGTTCCTCCTGGTGCTCCCGCAAACCAAACAACATAGAGGGTCGACAACAACACTCCGAGGGGCGAAGACGGCTTCGAAAGGACCGCGGGAGGGAGGGGGTGGAGGACCGTTAGCGGATCCGGTAACAACAATGAGAATTATCCTTTTAAAACCGAACTCATGCGGTTTATGAGGGAGATAAACGCCCGAATGGATCAAATTTCGGGCGCACCACCAGTGTTGAATGGATCGGACTCAAAGAAATACACCCATTTGTCGTTCAAAATTGATCCCGAAGTGGTTCAAAATGCCATACGTGCCGAAATATGATGGGACTTCAGATCCTCAGGAGCACATCACCAATTATACAACGACGGCAAGGGGGAACAATTTACCTCCACACAAGATTGAATCAATCTTACTGAAGAAATTCGGGGAGACCGTCACGAAGGGGGCCCTGACATGGTATTTGATCCTACCGGAGCACTCAATAGATTCCTTCGAGATGCTCGCGGATTCTTTTATCAAGGCCCATGTCGGGGCCAGAAAGGTACAGGACCGAAAGACCGACATATTCAGGATTGCACAAGGAGAGTCTGAATTGTTGTAGGAGCTCGTGACCATATTTCAGAAAGAAAGGATGTTGCTACCGGTTGTACCGGACGAATGGGCAACTGAAGCATTTACTAAAGGGCTGAACCCGAGAAGTTCTGATGCTTCCTAAAAATTGAAACAAAGTCTGCTCGAGTTTCAGGCAATAACATGGGCGGATGTTCAAACTCGTACGAGTCAAAGATAAGAATTGAGGATGATCATCTTGGTTTCCCCGAATCAACCAAGGGTCGGGATCGGGAGAAGGGCAAGGAGAAACCAAGGATGATTTCGACACATATCAACGGTCTTCAAGAGGTCAATTTTTGCCTTATGAAAGGGCCGAAGGACGCGGCAGAGGTTTCTGGTCGATTGATAGGTTCGCTATTAATAGGAGAGCTAATCGCAGCTGGAATAACAGATCATTGTAGAAAAAGGATATATCAGGTTCCCGAGACTCCTCCTACCCCAGGCTATCTGAATTCAACTTCAACGTCATTGTAATGGAGCTAGTGTCGGCTTTGAGGAACATTAATGGAAGCACGGTTCCCAAAGACAATGATATCACATCCCAGTCCCTAATTTGTAGTGCGAATACAATGGGACCAACGGCCACCGGACAGGGGACTGCCAGCCTTTGCGCAAGGAGGTGGCGACATTGCTGAAAAACAGCCATCTTAGAGAATTCTTAAGTGACCTTTACTGAAAACAACTACGAGCGCAATCATGATAACTAAAAAACCTCGAAAGCACGAGAAGACCCTTCTTATTTGACGATCAACATGATTTTCGGGGAGAACGAGATTAATGGTGTGATATTCTCGGCGGCAAAGAAGAGAAAGGTATCATTAACCCATAGTAAGAGACTTCGAAAATTCGCTGAGGACGACATTACTTTCACGGAGGAAGACGCAGATGAATTACTGTTGCCGCATAACTATGCCTTGGTAATCTCTCTTAATGTGTTAGATTTTAAAATTAAACGTGTTTTGGTGGACCCAGAAAGTTCGACCACTATTATCCAGTGGAGAGTGTTGGATCAAGACAAGCTAACCGGAAGTATCATTTCGGCCACAAAACTCATCGCCAGGTTCAATTTGGCAAGCGTGACAACCTGAGAAGAGATTTTTGCTGCCATGAATGCCGAGGGGGTAATGAAGACGGCCCTTTTTGAAGTAGTAGATGGCGATATGACCTACAATATTATCATGGGGATCCCGTGGTTGCACGAGATGAAGGTTGTGCTGTCAACATATCATCAATTACTAAAATTTTCAACTCCCGACGGAATTAAACAAATAAGAGGCGACCAACCGGTAGCAAGGGAGATGAACACAATCTCAGTTTTTAGTAGCAAAGGGAAGGAGCATGCATCATAGCAATTACAGGAACCAACGCCTGCTCCCCAGCCGAGCGAAGTCGACTAGGGAGAGGAGTCGTTGGAATCTTATCAGGTACCAAGATATTTCCATGTACCAGAAGAAACGGACGCAACAAAGTCCACAGTGGAAGAACTTGAGCAAGCTTCGTTGTTCAAAAAGTTCTTGGAGAGGAAGTTTCACTTGGGGACAGGACTAAACCTTGAGCTAAGTTATAGATTTATCGAATTTCTTAAATTTAACGTTGACTTTTTTGCATGGTCGCATACGGATATGATAGGTATCCCGCCAAATGTGGTTGTGCACAAACTAAGCCTGGATCCTAACATCCCTCCGATAAGGCAGAAAAACATCATATTGTCGAGGTCAGAAAAAAATTCGTCAAATAAGAGGTAAATAATTTGCTTGATATCGATTCAATCCGAGAGGTAAAGAATCATGACTGGCTAGCTAAAAAGCAGTAGTTCCAAAGAAGAAGAATAAATTTTGCATGTGCGTAGACTATAAGGATCTAAATAAGGCGTGCCCAAAAGACTCGTTCCCATTTTTGAACATTGATCAAATGATTGATGCGATGGTCGGGCACGAGTTGATGAGTTTCCTTGATGCTTACTTCGGGTACAACCATATCAAGATGAACCCAGAGTATCATGAAAAAACTTCGTTCATAACGAACTTCGACACATATTGCTATAATGTGATGCCTTTTGGGCTAAAAAACGCCGAAGCCACTTATCAGTGGCTCGTAAACAAAATGTTTGAAAAGAAAATCAGGAATATCATGGAAGTTTACATAAATGATATGTTGGTTAAGTCTTCGAATTTAGGTGATCATCTTAAACACCTGCAAGAAACCTTAAACATCCTAAGTAGGCACAACATGAAGCTTAACCCCGACAAGTGTGCATTCGGAGTCAGTTCTAGTAAGTTCTTGGGATTCATGGTGTCGCAAAGGGGGATCGAAGTTAATCCCAATAAAATTAAATCAATCGAATACATCCTTGACCAGCTATCAATCATAAAAGAGGTTCAAAGGTTGACATGAAGACTGGCCGCTATAAGCAGGTTCATTTCCCGGTCTTCAGTAAAATATCATCACTTCTTTTCACTCCTCAAAAAGAAGAACAACTTCGAATGGACTCCAGAATGCCAGCAGGCTCTGAAGGATTTGAAAAGGTATTTATCGAGTCCTCCATTACTGTCAAAACCAGAGGAAGGCGAAAAGCTGTTGATCTACTTAGCGGTCTCAGAGGTAGCGGTAAGTGCCGTTCTAGTCTGTGAGGATGAAGATACGCAATATTCTATCTATTATGTTAGTAAAATTTTAATGGGAGCAAAAACTCGCTACCCCATCTGGAAAAATTGGCCTTAGCTCTTGTAGTCGCCACTCGAAAGCTTAGGCCTTATTTCCAATGACTTCCGATAGTCGTGGTGACCACTTTTCCCCAGCGGAATATCCTTCATTAACCTTAACTTTCAGGTAGGCTGACCAACTGGGCAGTCGAAATGAGTGAATTTGACATAGAGCATAAACCCAGGACTGCGATTAAGTCACAAGTTTTGGTCGACTTTGTGGCCGATTTCAGTCCGGGACTGTTACCTTTGGCTACAAAAAGCAGTGATGGTTTTAGAATCGACATTAGGAGTTTGGACTTTGTTCACGGACAGAGCTTCTAGTGTGAAAGAGCCGGGGCTCGGCGCAGTGCTAATCACTCCTCAAGGGAAAACCCTAAGGAAGGCTATAAGAATTGTTCCTCTGACTAATAATGAAACAAAGTATGAAGCTTTGAGTGCAGGACTCGAGCTGGCCTAGGGACTGAACTCCGAGTTCATATAAATCAAATGCGACTCCCAATTGGTAGTAAATCAGGTATACATGATCTTCAAAGCCAAAGAGGAACGTATGCAACAATATGTAGTGAAAGTCCAGGCTCTGCTCGCGCGGTTTATGGAATGCTCAATTACCCACATCCCGAGAGAAGAAGACGCGAAGTCAGACACAATGGCCAACTTGGGATCGGACTCTGGTACGGTCGCGCAGCTTATGCATTCGGTATTGGTCGCAGACGGCTATTACGAAGTAAACGCGACCGATTTGGTCGGGGACAAGAGAAATAATATCATTGACTATCTCGAGCATAGAAAACTGCCCGAGGATCCCAAGGCATCTCCGGAGCTGCGCATTAAAGCAGCTCGATACAGCTTCAAGGGATTTCAATTGTATAGAAAATCTTTCCAAGGCCCGTTGGCCCGATGTTTGGGATCTTCCGAAGCTAACTATGTCATGAGAGAAGTCCACAAAGGGATCTGCGAAAATCACTCGGGCGCGAATTCCTTAGTGTTAATGCTAATTAGAGTATGTTACTACTGGCCCCGGATAGAACAAGACGTTAAGGCTTATGTTCATAAATGCAATAAATGTCAACGCCATGCACAGTTAGTACATCAACCTGCAGAGCTACTGCACTCAATTTTGTTGCCTGGCCATTCATGAAGTAGGGAATGGATATAGTCGGTCCATTGCCGCCAGCCCTTGGTGAAGTAAGATTTCTTTTGATTTTAACTGACTATTTTTCTAAGTGGGTTGAAGCAGGTCCTTACCAGAAAATCAATGAGCGTGAAATGGTAGATTTCTTGTGGGAGAAGATAATTTGCAGATTCAGGATACCAAAAGAGATAGCCTGCAACAACGGGCCACAATTTATAGATGCAAAGGTCACAAAATTCCTTGAAGACTTGAAAATGAAAAGGATCACATCATCACCCTATCACCCGAGCGCAAACGATCAAGAAAAATCAACAAACAATGTGATTATCCAAAATCTCAAATAGAGATTTGAAGCAGCCAAAGGCAAATGGCCCAAAGATCTACCAGGAGTACTATGGACATATCAAACAACGGCCAAATCAAGCACGGGGAAGACTCTTTTCTCTCTTGTATACGGAGCAAAAGCCTTGATCCTGGTAGAATTAGGAGAACCTACCTTGACATATTTTCGGGCGGACGAAGAAACAAATAACAAAGCATTGTTGGTCAAATTGGAGCTGCTCGACTAATGCAATGACTTGGCACATATAAGGATGGCAGCCCAAAAATAGAGAATAAAAAGATATTATGCTCGAAGAGCCAACCTCCATTATTTCAAAGTAGGAGCCTTGGTTTTGAGGAAAGTAACTTAGAACACCCGAAAGCTCAATGCAGGAAAGCTAGGTCCGACATGGGAAGGCCCCTACCGGGTTTCAGCTGTCACGAGGAAATGGTCATACGAATTGGAAAATCAAGACGGAGTAAAGTTTCCGAGCAACTGGAATGTGGCACACCTCAAAAGGTACTATTGTTGACGAGCATCACCTATACTAAGATTATGTGTTGCACTCTTTTTTCCTTCGTCCAGTTTTTGTCCCAATTAGGTTTTTCTAGCAAGGTTTTTAATGAGGCAACAATGGAAAGCATACTACGAAGGAACCTTCATCGGCAGAAATAAGACCTTTAAATGACAAGTGATGTGTGGCTAGAATTCATGGTTTAACACATTATGTGCCTTACATTTTATGTGCGTTAATGATAAAAATACACTTTGTATGTGCATAATGGAGTCTATTTCATGTGTAGGTGAATTGGAGATGGAAGCCGAGCTAAATAGATGCATAAACGTCGAAAATACGCTCAAAAGGCGAAGAGGAGTGCACCGGGCTATAGCCGGGCGTTTGAGCCTTAAGGCCAGGCCTGGCCTGGCTTTATCCAGGCGTTTGAGCCTTAAGGCCAGGTCTGGCCTGGCTTTATCCAGGCGTTTGGGCCATAAAGCCAGGTCCCTGGTCTAGTCCAATCCGAGTTTTGAAGATTTTAGTGTTTCCTGGTTTGAATAGAAGTCTCCTACACGTTTGAATAGAAGTCTCACAGTACTGGGAATAGTGACTGGGACTCGAAAGCGAGAGTCAGCATCTTCCACTATGCCATATTCCCCCACAGAGCGTCGAGACATCGTCCTCGGTTGGCATATCTAGCTCAACACATTAAGCATTCGGTTGAGCTGATGAGGGTCGCCATCTTATATGTAGAGAAGCCCTCTCATCACTGGATCCTCCATCATCATCGATCACCATAGTATCCACGGCTGGCTCGGGCCCGACGCTCTTCGCCTTTTTATTTTTGCCCTTGGCTGTAGAGGAACATCATCTTTGTGTTGCTTGCTCTCTGGTTGGGGACTCCGAGAAGAAGAACTTGCACCGGAAGCAGGCCCGATGACACCCGTTCGGGTGAATGCCTCCTACAGAAACCTCGATGCATTAACAAGATCAGCCATAATGTCTTTCTCGGGGACAGTAATAGAGCCGCGGAAGACCTGAATTCAATAGGAAAGAAAAGTTAACCAATTTTCCTATACGAAAACTAAATAAAAGATAAGTTCAACCTACCATGATTTTTGGCATTCCACCCATATTTAAGGTCTAGTTCTTTCTACTTACGAGTCTCAGGCGTAGTGACATCCAAAATCTTCTAGACTCACTGGTCCAAGCCTTCAACCCTTGGTGGTGTCCATCGGGTTGCTGAAATAGTGAAAGAAGAAGTATCGGTAATAGTATGGGATAATTTTTAACTAGAAGGAAAGACAGATGATGAACTTACGAGTACGGTTCCATGATTTAGGAAAGGAAAGAGTCGTGACTGGGATGATGTCCCTGGTGGCAACTGCAACAAACCGTTTCATCCATCCACAACGTTATCATCGTCCATGCTGGTTAGTAAAGCATGGTGACCACGTTTTGATGAAGTTTATCATTCCCCCACAAAAAATCTTGGGTGAAAAAGGGTTCATCAGCCGAGCCAGGGATAACTCTTCTCCCGTATCCTGGCATAGACGCTGAAGACAAGCAACTGTACGCCACACATAAGGGCTCTCCTGTGCCAAGCAAACTTCGGTAACGGAAGCAAAACTCCAAGATAACAGAGTCAAGCCCCCCGATACGTAAAACCCTTCTTGGAGAAGGTTACCCGCTCTACTAGGTCCGGTGCGATGATGTTCAAATCTTGACAATCACAATCTTCCTTCATTGTAAGTATGCTAGAAGGACGGATAGAAGAAGGATATACACTAACAACCCATGTGCGGGGTTTAGCAGAAGGGTACTTCTCTTCGAAGTCTTTAGTTGAAGTAATCCTTCTGGGGATAGTGGTGCTAACCGTAGAAGGATCATCATCATCAGTGTTCTTGTTGTTTTTATGAAGCACTAGGATTTCTGGAAGAGGAGGTCATTGTTATCAGAAGGGAGTAAGGGGTTTTTCTATGAAGAAGAATATTAAAGGTAGTTGAAAACAAGTGTGAGTTGAGTAAATAGAGTTTGAGANACCTTATCAAGAACTGTCCTTAGTGGGAAGTGGAATGGAAAAATGAGAGATATGAAAGAAGGAACAGGAAGAAGGAACTAGTCCAACCCAAGAAAACCACAGCAAAAGCTATGGTTGCTGCTTGGGGGGAAAGTTCAGATGAAGAATTAGAAGATGGTGAGAATAAAGATCAGGCACTCATGGCAATTGGAGAATCCGATGAGGAATCACATGAAGAACCAGAANCGTACATGCACAGGAGATAAACGTGATCTGTGAATTATCCATGAACTAAGAGGTTGTCTCCTAATGCGAAAAGGTTGCAAATTGATGAGGGGTTAGAGTTCAAGTTCAGCAAGGACAGAAATAAAGGAAGGAAGTTGAGATAAACACAAACTCTTCCAAAGAAGAGTTGCATTAGAACTAAACAAGAACATCTTAACTTCTGGCGCTATATAATGTTGAAGTATTCCTACTGAAGAACTATTCGCACAAAGACAGAATTGAAGCAAGAACTGAAGGCAAAATTACCAGAGAAATTTTGCAAGTAGAATCCTGTGCGACACAAAGGCTACTGACCAGCTAGAAGAACCAGTTCCATCTATTTTCTTTTGAGTCTAGTTGGTTGTAGTAGGTGATTTAATATTGTATATTTCAACTTTATTAGAAGCAATTGTAATAGGTACACATTGTTCAAGTTAAAGTTAACTTGAAGCTTGTCGCGATTAGCTAGAGGCTAGTTTGCTGCAAAGGGATTAGAGTTAGTCCTAGGTTTACAAAAGAGTTTATTTTGTAAATGTAGTTTGGCTCAGAGTTGTAGTGAAGAGTTTTGGAAAATCCTACTGAGGAGTAGGTCGTAGTTTTTTCACCTTTTGAGCCAGGTGTTTTCCACGTAAAAATCTTTGTGTTTTTACTTTACTGCATTTATTATTCCGCACCAGTAGAAGTTGGAACACCAAGAAGAACCAGGTTATTCTATTGAGACATCACTCGAAAATTGGACACTACACAAATCACCCCCCTCGCTTGTGTGGTATTAACATATAAAACATCAATTGGTATCAGAGTAGGTTATCCTTTAAAAGGCTAACACCTTGGAAAAGATAAAAATGAGTGCACCACCTGGAAACTGGAAGGGTCAATCAACTGCAAAGCCACCACTCTTCAATGGCCAGTATTACTCTTGGTGGAAGAACAGGATGAATGACCACCTGATTGGAGAAGACTATGAACTGTAGGACATAGTCACTGATGGTCCTTTAGCTACCATGAAGAAGACTGCTGAAGATGTAGATGTATCAAAGACTAGAGCTGACTATACTGCTGAGGATTTGAAGAAATGGGAGAAGAATGCAAAGGCCAAGAAGTGGCTAGTGTGTGGACTAGGTCCATACGAGTATAGCAGAATCCAAAGTTGCACCACTGCCAAAGAAATCTGGGATACCTTGCAAGTAGCCCATGAAGGAACACCTCAGGTAAAAAGATCAAAAGGTACTCTTCTATACTCACAGTATTAAAACTTCACTATGAAAGAAGGGGAGACAATCCAAGAGATGTACACAAGGTTCATAACTTTGACAAATGAACTTAAGTCTCTTGGTAGAGTCATTCTTGAAGAGGACAGGGTAGAGAATATCCTGACAAGGGTCTTACCAATCTCCTGGGAAAGCAAAATCACTGCTATCCAGGAATCCAAAAATATGGCAACCCTTAGATTGAATGAATTAATTGGAAACCTTACTGCCTATGAACTTAGAAGGCAGACAATGAAGATGGATGGTCCAAAGAAGGAGAGGAGTCTAGCATTGAGAATCACTGAGGGAGCAGATCTTGAGGAAGATGAGATGGCCATGATTACCAAAGAATTCAGAAACTTTCTAATAAGGAAGAA
>ML385759.1:0-41605 GCA_005239525.1 Nicotiana knightiana | reverse complement strand
GCACGACTGGCGGAATTCCAGTTTTATTGCCATAAAATACCAAAAAATTTAACTTGATCATTTTGAAGCGTTGGTTATGGTTCCTAAGTTCGTATTTGATGTCCCAGATAAATATCATGCGATCCGATTCCGGCTCCATACCAAGGTGTCTGGTCTGGACCATGGCAGGCGATAATACAGGCAACACACAAGGAATTCCAATTTAATTTCCATAAAATGCCAAAAAATGTAACTTGATCATTTGGAAGCGTTAGTTATGGTTCCTTGGTCATATTTGCTGTACCAGAAAAACATCATGCGACCCGCTACCGGCTTCGTACCAAGGCGTCTCGCCTGGATCATGGCAGGCGATAATACAGGCACGAGTGGCGGAATTCCAGTTTAATTGCCATAAAATGACAAAAAATGTAACTTGATCATTTTGAAGCGTTGGTTATGGTTCCTTGGGTCGTATTTGATGTCCCGGAAAAATATCATGCGATCCGGTACCGGCTCTGTACCAAGGCGTCTGGCCTGGACCATGACAGAGGATAATACAGGCACGACTCAAGGAATTCTAATTTAATTTCCATAGAATGCCAAAAAATGTAAATTGATCATTTGGAAGTGTTGGTTATGGTTCTTTGGGTAATATTTGATGTCCTGGAAAAACATCATGCGATCCGGTACACACTCCATACCAAGGCGTCCGGCCTGGACCATGGATGGCGATAATAAAGGCACGACTGGCGGAATTCCAGTTTAATTGCCATAAAATGACAAAAAATGTAACTGGATAATTTCGAAGCGTTGTTTATGGTTCCTTGGGTTGTATTTGATGTCCCGAAAAATATCATGCGATCCGGTACAGGCTCCATACTAAGGAGTTCAGCCTGGACCTTGCCAGGCGATAATACATGCACGACTAGCGAAATTGAAGTTTAATTGCCATAAAATTCCAAAAAATGTAGCTGGATCATTTTGAAACGTTGGTTATGGTTCCTAAAGTCATATTTGATGTACCGGACAAATATCATGCGATTCGGTACCGTCTCCGTACCAAGGCATCCGGCCAAGACCATGGCAGGCGATAATACAGGCACGACTGGCGGAATTCCAGTTTAATTTCCATAAAATGCCAAAAAATGTAACTTGATCATTTCGAAATGTTGGTTATGGTCCCTTGGGTCGTATTTGAAGTCCCGGAGAAATATCATGCGATCGGGTACCGGCTCAGTACCAAGGCGTCCGGCCTGGACCATGGCAGGCGATAATACAGGCACGACTGGCGGAATTCCAGTTTTATTGCCATAAAATACCAAAACATTTAACTTTATCATTTCGAAGCGTTGGTTATGTTCATTTTGTCATATGTTTTGCTAAACTTATTCACTTTAATCTCTATGCCTATTATCCTTATTCATCATAGCATAATAAGTTAATTTTTATTCATCTTTTCTGGTCACTACCATGCTTTTCTGCTTCAATCAGTTACCCTATCAGCGCCTCAACTTTGTTTACTCCCCTAAACGGCTTCCTTGCCTACTGGTTTCAACCTTAGGATGGCATAGTCTGGGCTTACCTACTCTCAACATATTTTCACGGCAAACTTTCTCAAGATGAATTTTATAAAGTACTATAACATGATGAATAATTATAATTTGCAAGAGATTATAAGGAATATAGTAATTTAGCTATTCATAATTATAAAATAACATACATGTTCTTGTAGATTTTTTGAATGCTCCATAGCTTTTTTATCTACTTTTGACTTATTATAAGAAAACAAAAAACATTACATAATTGTATTTCTTTATGTCTTCATATAAGTCTTTTTCTGTCGGCCATCTCCTTTATGTCATTTTCTTGTCTGGAATCTGCTTTAAGTGGTTTTCTTTCTTATCTTCTTTGCTGGATCTGATTTCTTTCTTTAGCTGGCTTCATCTAACTGGACGCCTGGGATTACATTATCTTCTCCATTTCATTTTGAGCATATGTGATCAGGGTATACTGGTCCAACTAATTTGCAGTATCTGGTCATTATCTGTTGAGAAATAAAGTTTTTTCGTATAGCTCTTGTAATTAGTTGTTGCTCGGGTCTAAGTAATGTCATTACCCATTTCCGTATTTCTTCCATGTCATTTTATCGTAGTTCTTTCTAGTGTGCGTATATTATTGTCTGTCCTCTTGAGTAGTAGTTCCATACTGGACTTTCATTTAGGTAGTTGTTTGCTAGCTCGCTAAGTATTGTAGATAGTCCAATTATCCTTTTATTTGCGTAGAAATCGGGTATTCCTACTTTAGGTATCTCTGGTTGTTGCTCTATGTTTCTGGGTATGATCATGTCTCGTGTAAGTCCTATTTTAATAACTTGAATTGGTGATTTTATCTCATCATGGAGTATTTCTGCTGGTGCTGTATAGAATTTTATAAAAAATAGGTTTCCTTTGGTAATTCTTTTATAGGTAGTAAAGGGTTTGTATATTTCTGGTATTGTAGCTATTTCTTCTCCGGTAGATGTATATACGGTACTAAGTATTCCGTAATTGTAACAAGTGTTTACTAGGTTTGCACTAGTTCCTGGTTGTGCTATAAGGCGGTTGTAACCTCGTAGTGGTTGTGTTATATAGTCTTCTGCTGGATTTTTTGTAGTTTTGGATCTTGGATTTAGGTTTAGAAAAGTCTGTAGTTTGTGGATATTTTCGATATATGACCTGGTTATATGATTGTATGTTTGTTTTTCTTGGTTCAGGCTATCTTTGTAGGTGTTTATTTGGGGTGGTATGTATAATGGGTCTTTTCTTATTTTTGGTATAAATGGTTTGTCGAATACTACATTCAAATTTGAATTATTATACCTTGGCTTGCTAGTTCCTGCTGCTGATGTGTTGTTAGATGTTGCTGCTGTACCTGAAATACTAGATTTTTCGTTAGATTGAGTTTTTAGGTGTTTCTCATCGTCACCTTTTAGCTCCACATATTTTTAGTCATGCTGCTGACTTAGCTCCGCGTTTTTAATGTCACGCTGCTGACATAGCTCATTCTGTTCTATCTTTTGCAGTCTCGTTCCTATACTGTCCACTTGCAAGGAAAGTGTAGTAAGGATTGAGAGTATATCTGGAGTGTTATCTTCTGTTTGAGTACCTTTGTCTTGATAGGTGATCTGCAATCACATTCTTGTTAGTTGAAATTACTTCAATTGTAAATGTAAAGTTTTGTATGTTCAATACAAGTCTCCGTATTTCTTTTGTAGTAACTGAATCCTGTATTTTTCTTGTAAGCCACCACTTAACTTGTGTATTATCCGTTCTTACAATAAATTTGTTATAAACGATATATGGCTCAAATGCTAACAAACATTTATATAATCCAAATAGTTCTTTTCTATTTATCTCCCATTTTAATTGTGGTTCCGTATAAGATCCTGAATAGTACCTGCAGTGATGTTCTATTTTTTCTTTATCATATTTATATTTAAGAACTCCCCCATAGCTATGATTACTTGAATCTGTTTCTACTATGTAGGTAAATTTTTTATTTTCATCTGGAAAATATAATTTTGGTAATTTTTTGCATAATATTTTGACCTTTTTTATTTGTTCTTTATCTTTTTCATCAAAATGGTATTCTACATCCTTTTTTAGTTTTTTCTGCAAAGGTTTTAGGTTTTCTGCTAATCTGGGTATATATTCTCTTACTTGGTTTATTAGTCCCAAAAATGATTGTAATTTCTTTTTTGTATCAATATTTTCATCAAGGTTAATTATTTTTTGTACTATATGAGTTTGCATTTTTATTCCATTTCTGTCTATTTGTATTCCTAGGAATTCTATCTGGTTTTTCATAATTTCTGCTTTTGTTCTACTCAAGCTTATGCCAGAGTATTCTATAATATGTATGAATTTTTCTAATAATTTTATATGGTCATCTTGTGTTTTTGAATATAGTAATATATCATCTATATATACTATACAATTTTCTAATTGGTTAAAGTAGTTATCCATAAAGTGTTGGTATCTACCTGGTGCATTTTTATATCCAAATGGTAAAACATTCCATTCATAAAATCCCTGTGGTACTGTGAATGCTGTCAATTTTTTAGATTCGTCTTCTAGCTTTAAATGGTAAAATCCTGATTTACAGTCAAATTTACTAAAGTAATTATATCCTTGGATTTGTCTTATCTTTAATATCTTGTTGGGTATTGGGTAATTGTATGTTTTGGTTTTTGCATTTAAATTTCGATAGTCTATAACCATCCTACTTTTTCCTCTTTTTTGTTCACTATGTTTATTTACTATAAATGCGGGACTTGTGTGTTTACTATTACTTTCTTGTATGTACTTATTGTCTAGTAAGTCCTTTATATGTATTTTGAATTCTGCTAAATCATTAAAGTTATATTTTAGGGGTTTTTGTGTTATTATGCTATTATCTTCAATTAATTCTATTTTTACTTTTGTCTTATGTTTTTCCCATCCTTGTAAAGGATTATCATTACATAATAGTTCTAATTTTTCTTGGATTATTTTTATTTTATCTATTGTAAATATGATAATTTCTAATTGAGTAGTTGGATTTTTGTCTATATTTTCTAGTTTTTGTGTAATTTTTTCACTTCCTTTTATCCATTCTGTAGTTTTTCGCTGTTTATTATTTACTCGTTTTGCTCCTACCTTATTTTTACATGGTGTGGTAAACCACCAGTGTGTCTTTGTTATTATATGTGGATATAGTTTTTCCAAAAATGGCATTCCTAACAACATATCTTTTGTAGTGAATTCATAGTTATATATTTCTTCTATAGTTAATATTTTATCCCATATTTGTATTTTTACATTCTTAGCTCTATAGTTAATCATACTTCCTTCGTTGTTAAATCCTGTTACTACCATAGGTGTTTTTAATTTTTCCCATTTATCTTCCGGTAAACAGTTATATTTACATATATTAGCTTCTGCTCCTGTATCCATCATTGGTGTATAATACCGGTTGTAATATCCTTCTACTATGATTTTTGCAAGTATATATATTTTCATACTTCTGATCTTTTTATTATTATTCTTTTATCCTTATATGTTATGGTCAATTGTTTATCTCCTAAGCTGTATGGTTTTACCTTTTCTAACCATTTTATTCCTAATGTAATATTTTTATTTCCTTGGTAAATTTTAAACTGTATTGTTAGAGGTATTCCTCCTATTATTATTTCTTTTTCTGTTGTTTCTTCGTTTGTTATTAGCTCTTTTGGTAATTCAGGGCACATTTGTTCAGTAGTTATTATTTCAGTTTCTGCTACTAATTCTCTTGTAATGTAATTTTCCTCTTGTCCTGTATCTATTAATATCAGATATTTGTTTTGTTCCATAATTCCTGTTATATAATAGTGGTATGGTTTTATTTCTTCTACTATGTTTTTGATTAGATTTTGTGGAATAGTCTCTTTTTGATGTACTCATCCTAGATGACGTAGGTGTTTCATAAATTAACTGATTTGGTATACTTGACGTACTTATCATTTCTTTTACTATTTCTAAATCTTCTTCCATATCAATTTCTTTGTAGCTATATTCATTATTATCGATAATCGTAACTATTTTTTCAAATGGATTTTCTATTTTGATTTTATTTATTTTATTTTTTGCTGCTATCTTATGTTTTGTTGTCAGAACATATAGATTCTTACATCTAGCTGTAAATATCTTACTTCCTGGTGCTAATTCTATTCCTGACATTTTCCAGTATAGTACTAATGATTTATCTATATTTCTATCAGTTAATGCTACTGAGTAGTTAGCACTTATTATAAATTTAAATTTTTGGTATATAAGGTTTCCTTTTACTGCACTTATTATACTTTTTTCTATAGGTTGTATTATCCTATCGTCTGCCAAATATATTTCTATAGGGGTATCTATTCCTTCTCTAAAACATGCTTTTATGAGTATTTCAGTTCCTCCTAAATGTACATATTTGATTGGGTTTTTTGCTTTTATGTCTTGTATTTCTTTATTTAATATTCGTTTGTTTATTATTGGTATTTTGGCTTTACCTCTTGTGAATTTACAATCGATTATATGTTCCTTTTGGCTTACTACGTAATATTCTTCTTTCTGTCTTTTGAACCAATTTTTTATTGTAGGTACTTCTAATACTTTTTCTACGCTTAAATCTAACTCTTTACCTTTTACTTGTTCAAATATATTGTTATCAAATATAATTTTTTGTTCTACGGATTCTTCATTTTGGTAATCTTCTTGTGTTATAATTTCTATTTCTTTTTCAGTCATTAGATTTCATTATCTTCTTCGGTTAACTCTTCATTTATTTCTATTTCATCGTCTGTTAGTTCATATATACTATCTTCGCTATTTAATTCATAATCTATGTATTCTATCTGCATGTATTTTTCATCATCAATTATTATTTCGGTTATTTGCTTTTTCTTTAGGTCCTTAGGTGCTCTGCAGTCTTTAGCTATATGTCCTAATTTTCCACAGTTATAACACGTGCATTCTGTCAGTTTCTTCTTTGGTCTATCTGGTCTTTTGTGTTGATAATTTTTTACATAATATCTTTTTCTTGGTTTTTTATGTTTATATTTTGACCTATATTTTTTATATTTCTTCGTTCTCCATTTTCTATTATATTTATCTGTACACCCGAATTGTGGGGCTGTTTTATTTTTACAACATGCTAAATTTTTTATTAGTGTTTTTTCCATTTTTATTTTTTCCTTATATTTTTCACATATTTGTATAAACCATTGTTGTAGGAATTTTATTCTAGTTCCCAAAGTATCTGCTAATCCTGCTTCATTCCAGTCTTTTATTATTTTTGAACTAAATGGTTCGGGTAATTTTGTAAAATATAATCTTCTTATTTCTCTACTTTCTTCTGCACTGTATGTCCCTTTATAATAATATTCTTTAAATGCACAAGTATATTCATCTATATAGCACATATTACATATCGCTAGTTTTGTTATTAGATTTCTGTTTATTATTTTATCTTTATTTTGTTCTTCTATTTCTGTAGTCATGCTACTAAATTCGTTTCTTATGGCTATCTCATATTTGTATAATATTTCCATATTTGTTGTTGCCATTTCACCATCAAATTTTCTATTACTTCTTAAGGTATCTAGACTTTCTTTTGTTAAATTGTGTAACCATAGTTTTACTGTTCCTATGAGTGTTCTTTCTATATATCCTGTTGTTTCTTTTATTCCTATCTTATTATCTACCAATTATTTTGATATATATCCCATCCATAGTTGTATTGTTTTATTTGTATTTCCTACACAATCTAAGTCTAAGAAATTATATTATTCAGATATTGGTTTTGGTGTCCATTTATTTAGCCTACTCTTTCATAGTGTATTATCCTGTCTATCAGATTGTTCATAATTAGTTGTATAGTAATTTGGGTTTATTCTTCTTGGATTTCTTACTCCTGATGTACTGGGTTTTTCATCCATATTTATATTTCCTGTATTTACTTCTAATTCTTTTGATTTTTCTATGTTTTCTAAAAGTTCTGTGTAGGTTTCACTTGTTTCACTTAGTTCTGATTTTTGGTCATCTACATCGTTATCTATTTCTTCAATTCTGAAATTTTCTTCTGGTTGTAGTTTTTGTTTGAATTTATTTATTTCTGTTAATTCTATCTCCTTATCTTTGTTGTTTTTTTGTTTTTCTTCATATAGTGCTTTTAACATGGCCAATTCCTTTTCTAATGCTATAATTTTTGTATTTTTAATTTCTTCTAATTGTTGTACTTCTTTGTTTGCTTGGTACCTTATATTTTCGATTTCTTTTTTCTTATCTATTTCTTCATTTTCTTTTATTATTCTTGTCATAGTTGTCAGGCTATCTTCTAATCTTGCTGTTTCTTTTTCTATCATTAGGTATAGCTGTTGTCCTATTTTTTTATATCTTCTTCCTAGATTTGAAAATATTATTTTTATTCTTAATCCGTCTTGATTTTCGTATATTTTTTCATCTACCGCAAATTCTTCTTTNTTTTGTTCATACTATTTTTTCAGATATTGAACATATTTATATTCTGTTTTGGATATAATATCTACCAATTGTTCTAATTTATTATTTTCTATCTGTGTGGTATGCAGCCATTTATATTGAGAGTATAATTCGTTCAATTTCTTATTTGTTTTTCTTAGTTTTTTTACTAGTCTGATATATTTTAGTTTGTGTACTAGCTCTGATACCAATTTGGGGTGGGGTCGTTTTCTTAATTATCATTTAAATGATTTTTCATAATATTCTTTCTGTAGCGGAATTAATCTGAGTATTTCTTTTAGGCTTTCTAATATATATTCTATGTATTCTATATCTTTGGTTCTTTGATATTCTTCTATATTGGTTTTTATTAAGTTTGATAGTAAATTTATACTGTCAGTAGTTTGCTGCCAATATTGTAGGTATATATGATTCATTATTGTTCTGAATCTAACTCATATAGGTCTATGTTTATATGATCTGATATAACTAATTCTGTTCAATTTTGATTCAGTATTTCTATTATTTCAAAATTAACTAGTTTTTTTGTAGATTATCCTTTTTGTATCATTATCAATATTTTTTAGAATATGTAAGATGAGTATCTTATAACTAAGGTCATCATCTAATAAATATGTAGTCATTTTTTCATATGTTTTGCTAAACATATTCCCTTTAATCTCTATGCCTATTATCCTTATTCATCATAGCATAATAAGTTATTTTTATTCATCTTTTCTGGTCACTACCATGCTTTTCTGCTTCAATCAGTTACCCTATCAGCGCCTCAACTTTGTTTACTCCCCTAAGCGTCTTCCTTGCCTACTGGTTTCAACCTTAGGATGACATAGTCAGGGCTTACCTACTCTCAGCATATTTTCATGGCAAACTTTCTCAAGATGAATTTTATAACAGTACTATAGCATGATGAATAATTATAATTTGCAAGAGATTATAAGGAATATAGTAATTTAGCTATTCATAATTATAAAATAACATACCTGTTCTTGTATATTGTTTGAATGCTCCATAGCTTTTTTAAGATATATTTTTATTTAAGATAGTATTTTAGAGAGATGGTAGAGAAAGTGTAGTTTTAGAACTTCGAATGAAGAGCTTGCCTCTCTTCTTCGGTTTAGCTTCTTATTTATAGCTGAAGGTAGCTGATACCAAATTGTCCTAATTGCCCTTTTTCTTTACAAATGGGCGGTTCTAATTAAAAGCTTAAAAAGTAAAAGAGTGCCTGCCCTTTTCTTTACATTTGGACGGCTCAGAAATAAAGTAAAAAGCTGGTGTTTATTTGGGGTGGTATGTATAATGGGTCTTTTCTTATTTTTGGTATAAATGGTTTGTCGAATACTACATTCATATTTGAATTATTATACCTTGGCTTGCTAGTTCCTGCTGCTGATGTGTTGTTAGATGCTGTTGCTGTACCTGAAATACTAGATTTTTCGTTAGATTGAGCTTTTAGGTGTTTCTCATCGTCACCTTTTAGCTCCGCATATTTTAATTCATGCTGCTGACTTAGCTCCGAGTTTTTAATGTCACACTGTTGAAATAGCTCATTCTGTTCTATCTTTTGCAGTCTCGTTCCTATACTGTCCACTTGCAAGGAAAGTGTAGTAAGGACTGAGAGTATATCTGGAGTGTTATCTTCTGTTTGAGTACCTTTGTCTTGATAAGTGATCTGCAATCACATTCTTGTTAGTTAAAATTACTTCAATTGTAAATGTAAAGTTTTGTATGTTCAATACAAGTCTCCGTATTTCTTTTGTAGTAACTGAATCCTGTATTTTTCTTGTAAGCCACCACTTAACTTGTGTATTATCCGTTCTTACAATAAATTTGTTATAAACGATATATGGCTCAAATGCTAACAAACATTTATATAATCCAAATAGTTCTTTTCTATTTATCTCCCATTTTAATTGTGGTTCCGTATAAGATCCTGAATAGTACCTGCAGTGATGTTCTATTTTTTCTTTATCATATTTATATTTAAGAACTCCCCCATAGCTATGATTACTTGAATCTGTTTCTACTATGTAGGTAAATTTTTTATTTTCATCTGGAAAATATAATTTTGGTAATTTTTTGCATAATATTTTGACCTTTTTTATTTGTTCTTTATCTTTTTCATCAAAATGGTATTCTACATCCTTTTTTAGTTTTTTCTGCAAAGGTTTTATGTTTTCTGCTAATCTGGGTATATATTCTCTTACTTGGTTTATTAGTCCTAAAAATTATTGTAATTTCTTTTTTGTATCAATATTTTCTGCCTTTGGATGATTTTATGAGGAGGTTAGGATACTTCATGCCTTCAAGGTGTTGGTGCTGCGCAGAACCTAAAGAAGAATCACTGGTGCATTTGTTCTTTACATCCACAATAGTCTCTTATGTTTGGAAATTCTTTCTGGCTAGGGCTGGTATTAGAATGGACGGACTTTCTTTACACCAAGCTATTGCCAGGTGTTGGACTGCCCAAATGAAACCAAGGATCAAACCAATAATGCAAGCCTTACCAGCATGCATCGTGTGGGAATTATGGAAGAGGAGAAATAGCTGGAAGCATGGAGAAGCTGTGTCTATGAATCGTGTGATCTATCAGGTTTCAACAACAATCCAAGCATTGGTTCAGATAAGGAAACCAGGTCTAAGAGTACCTCATAGATGGCTGGAGATCTTACAAATGTTACAAAACTATACCCCCAAGATAAAATATGAAAAAGTCCTGTGGGAATTGCCTCAAGAAGGATGGATTAAAGTGAATTCAGATGGTGCAAGCAGGGGAAATCCAGGGAGAAGCTCAATAGGATTCTGTTTGAGAGATAAACATGGGGGTCTGATTTATGCAAGTGGAAGGGTGATTTCTGATGGATCCAATAATGAAGCAGAAGCAGCAGCAATAGTAGAATCATTAAGAATATGCAAAGCAATGAATTATAGGCAAATCTGGTTGCAAACAGACTAGATGTTGCTCCTAAAAATTATGGAAGGAGTGTGGAAACCACCCTGAAGTCTAGTTGATCAAATGGAAGAGATATGGAGATTAAAGGATGAATGTATACTGAGGGCGCCACATATCTTTAGGGAAGGAAATAAGTTAGCAGACCATCTGGCTAACTATGCTTTAGACAGAGGAGATATAGAATGCCACGATTTCTGGGAACTGGATACGATGGGTAGAAACATTATTAATGATGATAAGGTGCAAAGCCCATATTTGCGAGTAAGGGTTGCAAAGAACTGATGAGTGAAGAAGGGGAGTTAACTGGATTAGGAGGAGCAGTGCAGTATATCATCATGCTCAAATCAATATTGAAGAGAGCATGGTGATCCATTGGTTTACTAACATGGTTTGTTGTTTTGCAGGTACAATAACTGGGATATTGGTCTATTTCGAAAGGGATCTCCAAGTGGCGGTATCAATGCTTTGCATTCACTCCAAAGGAAAGACCTGAGATTTTAGAAAATATCTTAGTAGCATGGAATATCATGGGAAGAAGTGTCAGCAGTAACAAGCCCATAAAATATAAGAGAATTGGGCAGAGCTGGTGGAACTGGAATGGGAACACTGCACTCATGGCAAATATGCCCATAACACTTAAGAGAATTGGGCAGTATGATGAATTGAAGATGCTTATGTTATATGCTCAAATGGACTTCTGTTTGACATTAAAACCAGACAATATCACAGTACAAAAGAAAATAAAGAGGATGGGAACAAGCTGGAGAAAAAGACATGAAAGAGAACTGGACAGTGTTGTATTCACAGTTCATGAAGCTGAAGTATCAACAATGCTCATAATGTTTAAGAGAATTGAGCATAAGAAGTTACGAGTAAAATTGATCAGACTGTGTAATAAAAATGAGCAATTTGAGATATTTTACATAGGGATAGATGGACAGAGGAGTCAGCAACAATTCAATAATGATAACAGGATGAAAAGTTGGTTTAGATACTTGGGGATCCCATCTGGTTACGTTGTACAAATCCTTTGGGACGAGTATAAGGTAATCATGTTTTTCACTAACTTAGTGTTCTTTTTTGCAGGAAACATTAGTGTACTCATGCCTTGCCATTCAATACGACTTCAATGGGTGGTATTAGTACAATGTACTCATTCCCTTGAGGAAGGAATTTCTTCAGCACTTCAGGGGTAAGGCAACAATGTTTGGAAGGAATTAAGGATGGATATGAAGAATCCAAGACAACTATATCAACTAGAACATCAAGTAGATACACTGGAATGCAAGCAAAGGAAAATATCAATAGGACATGTATGAATCATGCTGAAATGTTGAACGACAACATGCACAGAAAACAAATTTTCTGTGGTTCGACAGTTTAGCATGCAACTGATAGCCACATATGGGATAGAATGCATACATTTGATAAGGAATGGAGACCATTAAGATATGGGATCTACTTTAAGAAATGGATATGAATTACACAAGGAAGGAGCAGCATAGGTTGAGTGAATTTCAGAACAACAAATTTTTACAGTTTCATTTTTACGCCAACTTCAGATAGTAGTGTTTATACTATTAGTATATCAGTGTGTAATATCAAGTTTTGGATTTCAAACTTGATAATAGGATCTATGTAGTAGGCATAACTTATAGTTTTTCACCTCGCAAGATGACATGATACTTTGTTTTATTTTAATATATATAAATAAACTAGCCCTAGGCACTACATAGTGGATTGCTTAAAAAAAAAACCTAAACCAACCCTAATCAGGAAAAAACGCTCTCAAGGCTCTGGCGATAGGCGATTTGCGAAGACAACTCGAGCAGCTCTCGCGAGGTCGTCCATGGCCTCTCCAGCCGGTGACCAGCCACCCCCATCGGCTGGTCAGCCACCCCAGGTCTCCCCCGTTATCCACAACCCTAATATTACAATACCCAAGCCATTAGACTACTCAAATATTCTCAAACCAGGCGCGATCAATGCTACTGCTGAAGCACTGGCCAGCTCGAGCAGTATGGTGGAGTCGATTCCTTTTAGACGTGCAACTGTGGTAAATGGCCAACCCATGGTGAAGTTCTCAGAGGTCGAGGTGGATCGAATGAATACTATTGAAGGATTAAAACATGCTGTGGTGTGTAAGTTTTCTTATGGATGGCCTGAACTAAACGAATTACGTAGAATTATACCTGCTCAATGTGGTATCAAAGGAGAATGTAATGTGGGATTCCTTAGAGACAGGCATGTGTTGATAAGGCTCACATTATGGCAAGATTTTCTAAATTTTACGTCCAAAAGTTTATATTATGTGAAGGCCAAGGATGGATTTGATTACCAGATGAGGACAATGATTTATGATGTTAATTTCAAAGTAGGCGAAGAAACTCCTAAGGTAATGGCCTGGATTTTGTTCCCTAATCTATTACCCACTTTTTTTGTGAAAGAATGTCTATTCTCGTTAGCTTCAGCAGTGGGTAAGCCATTACAATTGGACTTAGCGACAATTAATAAGACAAGACCTAGTTGTGCTCGTGTGAAGGTGCTTGTAAATTTGTTGGCTGATCTTCCAAAGAAAATACGTATGGATATAGAGAATGAATCCACAGGAGTAACAAGGACTGAATGGGTGAATGTTAATTATGATTATCTTCCAAAATATTGTAAAGAATGCAAGTTACAAGGCCATGATATGATAGAATGCTGGAGAATTCACCCAGAGCTTATGGATACAAAGGTTAGGGATAGTAAAGATATTGGAAAAGTGCATGGCAAGGATAAAACACCATTAATGATTCTTACCAGTGGGAAAGTGGTAGGCAATGTAGGAAATAATACTGGTAAAGACAAAGAACAATGGAAGGAAGTTAGGGACAAGCGTACTAAAAAAGGAAATAAATTTGGTGAAGATCGAGGAGTTACTGGGAAAGAAATAGTCCCTACTGACGAGGGACAACAATTTCAAGTGGAGAATGTGGTGCAACAGGTACGAACAATGAATAAGTTTGCAAGTTTTGAGATGGAAAATGGGGAACAAGTGAATAAACAACTAGCTTTGGTGGAAAAAAGTAATACTACACCTAAATTTATTGAGATTGGGAATGAGAAACCTAGTTCTACTAGGAATCAGTTGAAGGCTACTGCCCCAGCTTTCAAACGTACTACAACTGGTGCAAAGCAGGTCGTGGATTTAGAGACTCCTGGGAAAAAAAAAACTCCATTCTCAGTTGGAAGTAAGGAAGTGCAGCAAGGAGCATCCAATACCCCTATTCAACGAAGGAAAGGTGAGGTAGGAAATAAGGAATCAACATCACAGTGGGTTAATCGTACATTTGGTGGTAATGTAGTGACCACTAATATGTCTGTTCAAGAAATTCCATCACAGGAGACAAGGGTAGAAGGTATGTTTGCAAAGAAGTAGGATAATTTGGCATACAAAGAAGTTGACACAGGTGATGATGTTTTTCAAGCAAGTGAAAGGGTTAAATGGACTGGGGGGAGATTATCGGTGGACCAAATTGAGACAGATTCAGAAGAAGGTGACATTCCAGATGGGATGCAAGAAGAAAAAGATTCAGATATTGATTTAGAAGAAGAGGAACAAAGTGTTAACAGTGAGGAAATTGCCAACAAAATTAATCAAGGGAAGGAGATGAACAAATCAGGAGAAGAGCTAGAAGGAGGTGATATTATATTAGGGAACCCTAATGAACCAGGGAACCCTACACTGTTGGTAGGAAGCCCTAGGGGATTAACAGTGAATCCTAATGACATCAATGTCAATATGGGTGATCCGGGTGGAACTATAACAGCTGATGCCAACCATAATAGCTCTACTATCAATATAGACAAAGGGGTAAAGAAAGGAGAAAAGCAAACAAAAATAGACCAAGCAATAGAGAAGATTGACAACACAATTCCATTGGTAGGTAAAGTGGTAACACAGCAGAAGCAAACAGGAAAACAACAAGTAACTCAAAGAGTAAGCAATGTAGTTATACAAGCTGAAAGAGAGAAAAAAGGGGACACAGACCAAGGAGAAACATTGGGCAAAGATCTTGATGAAGAATCTATTGCTCAAAATTTTAGAAATGTGGCAAGGCAAGGAGACTTATCTCCTAGAATATTGGACAAGGCAAAATCAGGAGTGAAAGGAAGAAAGAAGACAGTTAAGGAATCATCTAAGGAAGTCTCCATTGTTCCTTCAATTGGGATGCAAACGAGAAGGACTCTCTCAAAATCAACCAACCTTTAATGGATGCACTCATTTGGAATATCAGGTCTGTGAATACCATGCAGGCGTTTGAGAGATTAATAACAATGAATAAGCAGCATCATTTTGAGATTGTTGGACTAATGGAACTAATGCAACAAACATGTAAATTGGAGAGGTATAGAAGAAGAATTGGCTTTGC
Source organism: Nicotiana knightiana (assembly GCA_005239525.1). Classification (NCBI taxonomy): domain Eukaryota; kingdom Viridiplantae; phylum Streptophyta; class Magnoliopsida; order Solanales; family Solanaceae; genus Nicotiana; species Nicotiana knightiana. The sequence goes on along the minus strand of ML385759.1, from coordinate 26,219 downwards.
GCAGGCTATTGCCAATGTTTCAAATAAAATATGGGTGTTCCTGGATGAAGTCTTTGATGTGGAGATTGTATACAATATGGTGCAACAGCTAACATTAAGACTAGTCCACACTGAAACTCGAGTGGAATTGTTTTTAACATTAGTGTATGCGAAGTGTGATGCTATAGAGAGGATTGAGCTTTGGGATTCCTTGTACAACTTATCCAGGGATATGACTGTCCCCTGGCTTGTAGTGGGAGATTTTAATGTGATCTGGGATGAGGAGGAGAAGTTTGGAGGGTTGCCAGTGTCGATCAATGAGATAGATGACTTTCGTCATTGCATCAACACTTGTACTCTCACTGACTTGGGGTTCAATGGAAGTATATTTACTTGGTGGAATGGGAGGGCGGATGAAGAGTGTATTTTCAAGAGACTAGATAGGTGTTTTGCCAATATGGAGTTTCAATAAGTTTTTCCTGATTTGGAGGTCACACATTTAGCTAGGATAGGGTCAGATCATAGACCTATGCTACTAAAGTGTGACATTGAAAAGGCTCCAGTGAAGAAGGCATTTCGATTCTTAAATTTCTGGGCAAAGCATGATACCTTTAGAGATGTTGTTAAAGAGAATTGGAAGGTTAATTTCTATGCCAATCCATTTGTGTGTTCAATGCTAAACTAAAGAAGGTGAAGAAGGCTTTAACTAAATGGAGCAAAGCTACATACGGGGACATTTTTCAAAGAATTGCTAGCTTAGCGGAAGTTGTGAAGGTTCATGAGGAGCAGTTTGAATCATTCCCTACCAGAAAAAATAGGGAAAGGTTACATAGGGTGCAAGCTGACATGTTAAATTATATGGCTATAGAGGAAGAATTCTGGAGACAAAAGGCTGGTATGAATTGGTTCAAGGAAGGTGATAGAAATAAAAAATTCTTTCATGCACATGTGAAGGGAAGAAGGAAGATGTTAAAAATCAAAAGGATTCAAAACAGTGCTGGCAATTGGGTTGAAGAAGATGAAGACATAGCTGAGGAGGCAGTACAATTCTTCCAGGATCAATTCACCGAGAATTCTATTCCTTCAGATTTTAGGATACTTGACTTTGTACCTAATTTGTTACACAATGGGAAAAATGAAGAACTGATGAGGCAACCAACCAAAGATGAAGTAAAACAAGCAGTGTATGGACTTAATGGAGATAGTGCAGGAGGTCCTGATGGATTCACAGGATGCTTCTATCATACTTGCTGGGATATCATTGGAGATGACATCTTCGACATGGTGCGAGCAGTGTTTAATGGACATGAAATGCCCAAGTGCATCACTCATACTAATCTTGTTCTACTGCCCAAGAAGAAAGAAGTCATCACTTTCTCAGACATGAGACCAATAAGCCTTAGCAACTTCTCCAACAAAATCATCTCAAGGGTCGTTCATGAAAGGTTAGTAGGCCTTCTTCCTAATATAATATCTGAGGAACAAGCTGGTTTTGTTAAAGGAAGAAATATTGTTGAGAATGTATTGCTTACACAGGAGATTATAACTGACATTAGGTTAAGGACTAAGGCTGGACCTAATGTAGTTATAAAGTTGGACATGGTGAAGGCTTGTGATAGACTATCATGGCTATTTTTAACTAAGGTGATGAGGAAAATGGGATTTGATGAGAGAGTTATAGGTTTGGTATTTGGGGTTGTATCCAATAATTGGTACTCAGTACTAATAAATGGCCAACCATATGGGTTCTTTAAATCATCTAGAGGAGTCAAGCAAGGGGATCCTTTGTCTCCTACATTGTTCATACTGGCTGCTGAGGCATTGTCAAGAGGTCTGAATGCTCTACATTCCAACACATATTTTCGTGGATTTGGGATGCCAAAGTGGAGTCCTAGAATTGATCATTTGGCATACGCAGATGATACCATTATATTCTCCTCATCAGATACAACATCAATAGGTTTAATCATGGAAGTACTGGGGGCTTATGAAGCTGCTTCTGGGCAGTTGGTTAATAAGAGTAAATCTGCCGTATATTTGCATCACTTGGTTGATTTAGAGGTGGTAAGGAAGGTTGAAAGAGTGACTGGAATTTCAAAAAATGAGTTCCCTTTCACATACTTGGGCTGTCCTATGTTCTATGCAAGAAAAAAACTGGAGTACTATCAAGATCTGATTACTAAGGTGATGGATAAAATACAAGGTTGGAAAGGGAAGTTGCTTTCAATTGGGGGCAGGGCNGGAATTATAGAACTAAACCAAGCTTATGGAGCTCATTCATGAGCCAAAAATATTGCAAGAAACTTAATTTTGAGATAGTTCCATGGAGGGAGGGGTCTCACATATGGAGAAAAATGCTTGAACGTAGGGATGCTATTGAACATCAAATCACATGGCACCCTAAGATGGGATCATCGTTATTTTGGTTTGATAACTGGACGGGGCTTGGATCTCTATATTTCATCGTGCCTTCAGAATTTCGTATAGATGAAACTATTCACAATGTCCATGATGTTGTGGAACATGGGATTTGGAATGTGGATAAGTTATTGGGAGTTTTACCATTGGATCTTGCTACACACATATTGGAAAATATAAAGCCTCCAGTGATTGAAGATATCGTAGATGTGCCATATTGGATGCTAGAAGCTCGAGGAAAATTTAGTTTAAAATCAGCATGGGAATATTTGAGGAGAAGGAGTGATCCTCGAATTGCATATAAAATGATATGGGTGAAGGGGCTACCATTTAAGATATCTTTTTTCATGTGGAAAGTTTGGAAATCCACGTTGCCGTTAGATGACTTTATGAGAAGGTTGGGTTACTACATGCCTTCAAGATGTTGGTGTTGTAAGGAGCCTATGGAAGAAACATTGACACACTTGTTCTTCATACAATGCACAAGTAGTGTGGAAATATTTTCTTTCTAGGGCAGGAATCAGGGTGGAAGGATTAACAATGCATCAAGCAATAACACGATGTTGGACAGCACAAGTACAACAAAGAGTCAAACCAATTATGCAAGAACTTCCCTCTAGCATTATATGGGAGTTATGGAAAATAAGAAATGGCTACAAGTATGGTGAGCCAGTATCAATAAGTAGGGTTATTTACCAGGTATCATCGACTCTACAAAATCTTGTTAAAGCTAGAAAACCTGGTCTGGTTAATGTACCTCACAAATGGCATGAACTGCTTGATATGCTGGAANCTTGATATGCTGGAGAACTATACACCTAAATTGAGAATGGAAAAGGTGATATGGGAAATGCCAAATGAGGGGTGGTTAAAGGTGAACACTGATGGTGCCTCAAGGGGAAATCCGGGCAGAAGTTCAATAGGTGTGTGTGTTAGAGATGAATTAGGAGATGTGGTGTATGCACAGGGAAGGGAGATATATGAGACAACAAACTCAGTAGCTGAGGCTGTGGCAATTCTGGAGGCGTTGAAGATATGTAATGCCTATAAGTTCACTAATGTGTGGATTCAAACTGATTCATTGTTACTGAAGAATGTTGTCGAGAAGGAATGGAAGCCACCATGGAGTATAGTGGCTCAAGTGGAGGAGATCTGGCAACTGATGGAAAGGGGTAATTATAAGGTTACTCATATATTCAGGGAAGGCAATAAGATGGCGGATCACCTAGCTAACTATGCCCTTGATGTGGGGGAAATTGAGTGCCATGGTTTCTAGGAACTGGATGTTCAAGGGAGAAGAATTATCAATGAGGATAAGCTACAATGTCCTTATATAAGGGTGAAAGTAGCAAGAAAGTAAAAAGTGAGGAGAAAGGGTGGAGTACGAGTAAGGAGATAACACTAGATCACTATGTACAAGTCCTTAGGGAGGAGTACATAGTGATGATCTTTTATACTAATTTGTGTTCTTTTTTGCAGGACTTTGTGTTCATGTCCAATCTCCAAATACGACTTATATGGGTGGTATTAGTACTTGGTACTCATTCCCTTGAATAAGGAAAGGAGATAGGCACAAATATGAGCATCAACTACTGGAAAGTTCAAAATGGTGATGTCTCCACACGCTAGAATTGGCATGACATTAAGGAATAATTTAGGACACTACTAGCCTGATCCTTGATGAAGCACAACTATACACCAAGTGAGAGATCATGCAAGGAAAAGATGTCAACAAAACACAAAGGGATATCACAGGAATATGGAGGCAAAGACTGCTTTACTGGAATGGAGTTAATCTAGAAAGGACTTGATTGTGAGAGGAATACGGGATTATACAATACAATTCGGTGTAACACCCTGGCAAGGCAAGTCCATACACTCGCTAAGGAAGTCAACAAAACAAGGATAACAAGAGGTAAACTAAGGAGTACAACCAAAACTGGGAACAAATATCACATGATACATAGGAATGCAATTTTCCTATACTTTGGTTTTTCAGTTTGGGTGAGGAGCATTGTATCTCAACTATGTGCATACAGGTTGGGCGACTAGAGAACATATACTACGCAGGCGTTTGGCTTATTGGAAGCACCATTATGTTATAATAAACTAGTTGGTAAATATAGGTATTTCAGTTACAACTCTAGGTCCATTTGTGATGCTAATATTGGACAAATTATGTCCAATANAGATAAGATTTCTGGGCAGCAGCTATTTAATTCTAACACCCTGTTTCTGGGCAGTAGACATACCAGCTTGCCAGCAGCAGCAACTGGTATTTGTATAACTGATCAAAATGACGCAGAAGTGTTAAATTCTTGAAAACATCAGTCAAAATCAGTTAAGGCAGCAACACCTATTGGACAACAACGTGTTGGCAGTCCTGAGGCAGTAATTGCATCTACAAGTAATGCACATCAGCAACATGTTATTAGTATCGAAGATAGAAAGTTACTGGACGCAATGGTAAGTTCAAAACCTGTTAATTCTTTAAATCTAAATGTTTGTAGTACTGGACGTGTGGAGAAAAGCAGGAACACAAGGCAACACATTGAGTTACAACAAAAAAAATCAGCTTTGGTAAATATACAAGATGGAGAGGCCTTGGTCGCACAATGCATTGAGCAGGACATGCCAAATCCGGTAAAGCTGGGCAGAGATATATATGAAGAGGGAGAGGAAGATGATCTGCTGAATAAATGCCGGGCAGAGGCAGCAAGAAAAGGTGATTAATCACCAATGTATAGCGGGAAAAGGAAGAAGTCACATACAAGAGAAAAAAGCTGGGACGGCAAGGTGAGTGAATATACGAACATAAGGCGACTTTCAATGAGAGTTACCAAACAAAAACATTTTCTTCCAACTACGTCAACAAAGTCCAATCGTTCAAAAAAAAAGGATGAATTTTGAAGACATTTTGAAGAGGGATGCTGAAGAAGATAAGATTATACAAATTGAAGATTACACAAAGTTAGAGAAGAAAGAGAAACATAGTCCCTTTTACATTTTTATATTTTATCATCACATTAGTATAGTCATATGTAATATCATCACAGAGTATGTTATAAACTCTGTGATGATCATAGAATATTTAGTACTAGCTAGTTCTTTCTTCTTACATGCATGCTAGTAGGTGAGGCTTTTATTTGCCTCAATAGGATTAGTAAGGTAAGGTTTAGCCCAGTTTGTGTTGCTCTAGCCTTATGCCTTTGGAAATATATCCAAATGGCTATGAGATTATATGCCCTCGTGATACTTTGCCGGCATCTACACCATGATTCCTCTACATGAGGCTGCCATAAGGGCATAGTGAGGCAAAGAGGAGTGATTATATAGCCAAGGCATAGAGGCAACATTACTGGTGCTATTGTACCCCTTATTTGTACTCTTCCTATGTGGTTCGTTTTAGCTTTTTAGTATTAATAAAACTAGCCCTAGGCTCCTGCCTAGTGGATTTTCCAAAAAAAAAAAAAAACCCTAGGCAGATAACAACACTGGTGGGTTAGTTCATGGCCACTGTAACGTTGGGCAGTTGGAGTTTCGTCACCTGCTGATCAGGTTTGATTTATACAATGATTACATTCAGTTTATGTCAAGGTCGACTGGATATCTTAAATACAAAGGCGACGACTATTTCTTTCGAACTTTCCCATGGACGCTAGGATTCAATCCGTAAGAAGAGACATCGATGGTTGTCGTGTGGATTTCACTACCAGGTTTGCCACCTAATTTCTTTGCAAAGAGGTCGTTAATGTCTATAGCGTCGGCAGTTGGAAAAGCTCTTGCTGTGGACAAGGCGACACAACAAAGAACGAGACCTAGTGCTGCTAGAGTTAAGGTTATAATCGATTTACTCGATAAACATCCAAATAAGGTTAAGCTTCAAATTGTTGATAGAGTTACTGGTAAATATGTCATGTATTATCAGGAAATAGTGTATGACAATCTTCCTAAATATTGCACTTATTGCAAGCATCAAGGACATGACGAAAAAATGTGTCGAATTATGAAACAACAAGCTGAAACAGAGGTCGTGATAGAAGAGGAAACCTTACACAGTAATATGCCTGGTAAGGAGTCGAGTAATATTGATAAGTTACAAGGGGATGCAAGGGATTATTTAAACGCAAAAAGAGCTGGACATACGAGTAATGATTCATCAGAAAAAGAGGGTAATCAAGGAGGTGAAGCAGCAAACAAAATAGTTGAGCAACAGATTTTGCAAATTGGAGAAAGCAAACATGTTAGTAATGTGCACAATGGGACTATGAAGAATCCAGTAAATTAAGGTGTTCCAATAGGTGATGCTTCAATTATTGGTAAGGGTCAACCAAAACATACAAGAGTTGTTCTTGCTAAAATGGTCTTAGCAACGATTTTCAATGCCATAAATCCAGTGGTGCAAGCTTATGATAATTTGCATTATTCTAAGAGTGTGATTGGGGTGTCAACTGATGCAAATCTAAAGGTTGATGTTGATTGATCTGATGCACGTATACAAAATTCTAAGGTTAATGAGAGTATTGCAGTTAATGATCGAATAGTTTCCACAGGTGTTAAGGCTATCAATGTAGAGGCTAATATATCCAGCAAGGAGCAGGTCATGGCTAAACAGGCTGCATATGATATGTTGCATTCTACTAAAGTTGCAACTGTTATGTCAACTGATGCAGGCCAAGAGATTGGTTCTGATAGAAATAATGCATCTATACAAATGAGTAATACAAGGGAGGTTAATGGAGATGGTAATCGAGTTCAGAAAACTGGGCAATTTGCAGCACCACTGGTCACGCAGAATGGCGAGACTCATGATTTTAGAGGAGAAGACAGAAGAAGTAAGGGCGAGACTATGGAAGGTAAGATTGGACATGCAAAGTTTGATGGTAAGGGAGAATATATAATCAAAAAAGGAGAGGTTTGGAACATGGTAACCCCCAGAAAATCCCCTACAAAGAAAGGGCTATTGCCAAAACATCAGAGTCAAGGTACTAGACCAAATGACACTAACACTGTGTCCAAGGCTAATTCCTTTGAGATTCTTGCTGCTGCTGGGGATCCAGATTTTGATGCAACAAGTTTAAATGGTAATGTGATGTCCAAACAACAAGTTCCAATTCCCAATAATGAACAAGGAGGGCAAGGCAGTGTTGATTTAATTGAAAACTTGGGTGTTCAAAGAAATGACTCACTAAACATTTTGGAGGCTGAACTAATGGGCAACCAAGCTCACTGCTCAAATGCACCTACATTGCATTTTTCAAATCCTCATGTAGAACAAATAATCAAAGATTCTCAGAATGCAATGATGATGAAAGCTACAATGGTTAAACAACCTTGGGTCACTTTGAACACCTCCGTATTTGATATACCTTCACAACCACTTGAGTCTATTGGGGAGTTCGAATGTGAATCTGGCCAGCTTATGCTTTCAACTGGAAATAATAACAATGTTATACAACCAAACGTTAGAGGGATGGCTATCAAATCCAAGTTGTGGGCTGATTATCGAGAGGAAGATGATGAAGATGACTGGGGTGATGGTTTTTCCGGTTATTCATCTGAAGAGGCAGATCATGAGGCAGAACATGAGAGTGCAGGTGAAGAACTGGAATCCTTAAAAATTCCAAAACGTGATAATGCACTAGCAGCAAGTCCCAAGAGCAAGTTGAATGTCAATGCTCCAGTTTTTCTACCCAGAAACTCATCAACTGGAAGCCTGAGGCAAGCTGCAGCAACTACAAAGCAGTCTGTTCCAGCTAATGATGATAAAACAACAGCAACAATGAAATCTGGGCAGCAANAAACAACTCAGCTAGTATTCCTACTGTTGATCGACCAGCAGCAGAAAGTTATGGGCAGCAACAAATGGTGACAGCAACTCCAGTTCTTTCGTTAGAGGAGAGGAAACTCTTAGATGCAATGCTAAACTCAAATCTTGTTAACACTCGAAACCTTACAGTTTTTAGCTCGGGTCATGTGAATAAGAGCAGGAACATAATACAAAACAAAGCAGCGTTGGTTAATAAACATGATGAAAATGCTTTGATGAATCAAGAAATTGTTAAAGACATTCCAAATCCAGTGATTTTGGGCAGAGATATATATGAAGAGGGCGAGGAAGAAGATATTTTAAATAATAGCCGGGCAGAGGCAGTAAGAAAAGGGGATTTATCACCTATGCATAGCGGAAAAAGTAGGAGGTCTCATACAAGAAAAAACAGTTAGGACGGCAAGGTGAGTGAAGATGCAAACATAAGGCGACTTCCGATGAGAGTTGCCAAACAAAAACAGGTTGTTCCAACTACGTCAACAAAGTATAACCGTTCAAAAAAGAAATCATGAATTTAGAAGACATTTTGAAGAAAGTCGAGGATGAAGACAAGCGTCTACAAATTGAAGACTTCACAAAATAATAGAAGAGTGATCATCACTGTTATTTCTACATATTTTTATTCTACCATCACATTAGCATTGTTTTATGTAATATCATCATGGAGTATGTTATAAACTCTGTGATTATCACAGAATACCTAGTCATAGCTAGTTCTTTCTTTTTACATGCATGTTAGTAGGTGAGGCCAATTTATGCCTCGATAGGATTAGTAAGGTAAGGTTTAGCCCAGCAGTGTCTGTCAAGGACTTATGCCTCTGGGAAAATACCCAAGCGACTATGAGATTATATGCCCTCGTGAGACTTTGCCGGCAGCTACACCATGATCCTCTACATGAGGCAGCCATACAAGCATTGTGAGGCGCAGAAGAGTGATTATATAGTCAAGGCATAGAGGCAACACTACTGGTGCTATTGTCCCCCTTATTTGTACTTTTCCTATGTGGTTCTTTTTTTCTTTTATTATTAATAAAACTATCCCTAGGCACCTCGCCTAGTGGATTTTCTAAAAAAAAAACCCTAAACCCCAACTCTCAAAAACGCTCTCCCTTCTCTCTTCTTTCTCTCTCTAGGGTGACATGGTGATGGTTTGAGCAGCCATGGCTGCCATCGTCTCTCCCCAGCCCCAAGCTGTTGGAGAGTCCAATCCAAAACCTACTGAAAATGCTCCTAACATCAAATCCTATGCCTCACAATTTTTTGCAAACAACTTTACATCAAACGATACGAAACTAATCCTAAAACCTGTCCAAATTGTTCATGGAGAACCTACCATACAATTTTCAATGGAGGAAAGAAAACAGTTCGCTGTTGAGGAAGGACTGCACCAGGCAGTCGTGCTAAAGTTATCAGCAAGATCACCAGATTTATAGGTTTTACGAACCCTACTGCCGAAAATCATAGGTATCAAAGGTCATTGTTTGATTGGCCATCTCGCCTCACGTCAAGTATTATTAAGACTGGATCAGTATGAAGATTGTTTTTGTACATTATCACGAGCAGTGACCTATTTTATACACAGTGGCGAAGAACATCAATATAGGGTCTTTCCTTGGACTGTTGGATACAACCCTAAAGAGGAGACGTCGAAGGCTGCTGTTTGGATTTCATTAACAAATTTATCCCAGAATTATTTGCAAGAAAAGCCTTGCTATCAATAGCATCAGCAGTGGGTAAACCAATCGCTATTGACAAAGAAACACAGGTGAAATCTAGACCTAGCACTACTAGGGTTAGAGTTATTCTTGATCTGTTAGAAAAACTACCAGAGCGCATTCGTTTGCAGCACTTTGATAATGTTTCTGGTAAGATTATAGAGGTGTTTCAAGAGGTCATATATGATAATTTTCCTGGTTATTGTAATTGCTGTAAGAGACAAGGACATGAAGAAGAAGAGTGTCGTGTACTTCAAAAGAAAAAGATATAGGATGTTGGGAACTTTACTAATGACATATCCAATTTGGAGAAATTAAAAGGAGATGCTAGGGAGTATATTACTGCAAAAAGAATTAGACAGCAGGTGGATGATGTTTCAAAAGAAAATAAACAGTTAAGGTTGCATCAAGATGGAATACAAGGAGATGTAATTGTGACTAATGTTGTACAACAGATAAAGGATAGAGAGGCAGCTCCCACAATCGATAAGGGCCCTCCTAAACCTACACGTGATGTTCCTGCTACAGCAGCATTAACAAGGATTTTTAATGCTGTGAATCCAGTTGTGCAAGCATATGATGATTTGGCACTTATTAAAGAAACAACTGGATTGTCAATTGATGTAACTCCAAAGACTACTGTTGATCGACTGGATGGATGTGTACAAATTGATAAGGATATGGAGGATACTGTAGCATGTGATCGACCAAATGTGAAACAACCACAGGAAGGTGTTGTGGCTGTAGGTGATGGAATTCTAATGGAAAAGAAGTTCAATACAGGGGCAAAGCAAGTGCAAGGATATGATGATAACCAGACTTCTACAAGTCAAAAGCCTGGAGAAAATGGCATATTCGTGGAGGATAAAGTAGGTGATATAATTGATGAGGTTAAAGGTAATGAATCAACCAATAAGGAAGGGATTTGGAACGTAGTTACATCAAGAAAATCACCCACAAAGATGGGAGTTTCACCAAGGCAGGAGAAGCCAGGTTTTCAACGAAAGGACACAGACAGTGTTCCCAGCTCAAATGTCTTCGAAGTTCTTGCAACTGATGAGAGTGGAGGCTTTGATGCAAAAACCTTAAAGGAAGATGTGATGAACAAGCAACTTGTTCCAGTGTCCATTAGTGAAAAAGACCAGCAAGGCAGTGATAACTTGGCTGAGAATTTTGGTGTTCAACCTAATACTTCAATGAATAATGTGGGGAAGGAGATGATAGGCCAACATGCACATAGCTATACACTTCCAACCTTACACTTCTCCAGCCCACATGTGGAACAGATTATCAAAGAAGCCCAGACAGCAATGGTAACACACACTAATATGGTTAAACAACCAATTGTGACTTTGAACAAATCTGTGTTTGAAGTTCATACACAATCCATGGAATCGTGTGGTGAACATGGTGTGGAATCTGGGCAACTAATGCTCTCTACGGGAAATAACAATGAAGTTATACAAGCTAATGTGAGGGATGTGGTTATTAAATCCAAGATTTGGTCAGATAAGAGTGATCATGATGATGATGAGGACTGGGGTATTGAATATGATGGAGGTTCGACTGATACCCTTGGATAAGAGAGTGAAAGTGAAGACATGCACTTAAATGGTTCACTATCGATACCAAGGGAAGATGTTAGTGAAACTCCAAGAAAACTTAACTCCAATGCACCTGCCTATATCCCTAGTAATACATCAGGTGTAGTAAGAAAAACTGGACAACAGCAACAGTTTCCAATCACTACAGGAGCAGCAGTGACTTCAGTAACTCTGGGACAGCAGCCACATGCTAGTACAACACCTAGGATCACATTGGAGGATAAAAACCTACTTGATGCTCTGGTAAGTTCTAAGCCCCTAAAATTTATTAATACAAAGCAGGTGGATAGTACTGGTCGTGTGAACAAGACGAACAATAAGCAGCAAGGCACACAACACAGTCAAAATAAGGCAGCGTTGGTAATTAAACACAATGAAAATGTGCTAATGGAACAAGATACATTCCAAAACTTGCCAAATTCAGGTAACGTGGGAAAAGACATATATGAAGATGGAGAGGAAGATGAAATTCTTCAAAAATGGAGGCAAGACGCAGCAAAGAAAGGTGATTTATCACCTATGCATAGTGGACAAAACAGGAAGAATCATACAAGGAAGAAGAGCTGGGATGGTAGAGTGAACGAGGAAGCAATCATTAGGCGACTTCCGATGAGAGTTGCTAAACAAAAGCAGGCCAGCCAAACCACATCTACAAAGACCAATCGTTCAAAGAAAAAAGCATGAATTTTGAAGACATTTTGAAAAGGGATGATGAAGACTTCAAGAGTCTACAAATTGAAGATTTCACAACATTAGAGAAGAGGGAGCAGTATTGTTTCTCCTACAATTTTNTATGCCTTTGGAAAAATATCCAAATGGCTATGAGATTATATGCCCTCGTGAGACTTTGCCGGCATCTACACCATGAATCCTCTACATGAGGCTGCCATAAGGGCATTGTGAGGCGCAGAGGAGTAATTATATTAGCCAAGGTATAAACGCAACATTACTGGTGCTATTGTCCCCCTTATTTGTACTCTTCCTATGTGGTTCTTTTGTTTTTGCTTTTTTAGTATTATAAAACTAGCCTTAGGCTCCTGCCTGGTGGATTCACCAAAAAAAAAAAAAAAAAACCCTAAACCCTAAGGTTTAGCCCAGTTTGAGTTGCTCTAGCCCTATGCCTTTGGAAAGACATCCAAATGGCTATGAGATTATATGCCCTCGTGAGACTTTGCCAGCATCTAAATCATGATTCCTCTACATGAGGCTACCATAAGGGCATTGGGAGGCGCAGATGAGTGATTATATAGCCAAGGCATAAAGGCAACATTACTGGTGCTATTGCCCCCCTTATTTGTACTTTTTCTATGTGGTTCTTTTTTTTTTAGTATTAATAAAACTAGCCCTAGGCACTGCCTAGTGGATTGCATAAAAAAAACCCTAAACCCTAAACAACAAAAACCCTAAACCCTAAACCGTACCAAACAATTCTCACGCCTAGGAGCTCTTGCGACTGGTGATTTTGAGAAGAAAAAATCAAGCAGACCTCGAGTGGTCTTCCATGGCCACTCCGGCCGGTGGCCAGCCCTCTTCAATGGCTGGGCTACCTTCCCATCATCCTCCCATCGTCCCTAACCCTCCCAACCAAACAAAAACTCCCTTAGATTACTCCCAAATCCTTAAACCTGCTACACTTAATACTCCAGCCATAACGAACCCTACTTCGAACGTGGTGATTGATCCAGTAGTTGCTCGACGTGCAACGGTTGTTAGTGGCGAGCCCATGGTGAAGTTTACGGAGGTAGAGGTCGAGCGTATGAATATAATTGAAGGTCTCCAATATGCAGTGGTATGTAAATTCTCCTATGGTTGGCCTGAACTTGCTGAGTTGTGTAAGATAGTCCCAACACAATGTGGAATCAAAGGAGATTGTAATATTGGATATCTTCGAGATAGGCATATATTAATTAGGTTGACGCTGTGGAAAGACTATATTAACTTCACGTCGAAAAGTGTTTATTATGTGAAACATAAGTATGGTGGTGATTACCAATTAAGAACATTACTATATGATGCTAAATTCAAGGTAGGAAAGGAAACACCTAAGGTAATGGCATGGATATCTTTCCCTAACCTTCTTCCTACATTCTTCGTTAAAGAATGTTTATTCTCTTTAGCCTCAGTTGTGGGAAAGCCATTACACTTAGATATGGATACAATCAATAAGACTCGTCCAAGTTGCACAAGGGTTAAGGTTCTTGTTGATCTTTTACGTGATCTCCCAAAGAATGTACGTATGGACATAGAGAATGATATTACTGGGGAAGTTCGTACTGAGTGGGTGAAGATTAACTATGATTATCTACCCAAGTATTGAAAATCATGTAAACTACAAGGCCATGATGATTTGGAATGCTGGAAGACTCATCCAGAATTACGAGAGTCGAATAATAAAGAGAAACGAATTGCTGACGAAGTTCAAAGATGAGCATTGATGGAACATAAGGGACAAAACTTGAATAATTCTAAACAACCAATTATGATTTTATCTAGTGGGAAGGTTGTTGGAAACCTAGGTGAGCAATGGAAGGAGTTGCGAGATAATAGAGGCAAGATGATAGGGAAGAAGGTGGATCAAAGTACTGGTAATGGTGGGAAAGAAATAGTTCCAGTTGAGACTGTACAAATTAATAATAAATTTGCTGCATTAACAGAGGATGCTGGAGAAGTTAACAACCAGATTGCACTTGTGGATCAAAGTACTCCTAAAAACACTGGCGTTGGGAGAGGTTCAAACCAAGTTGATGGTGAAATTGCAAAGAAGAAGCAGATGGCATCAGGTAATCAAGATATCATGATGAAAAGTCCTAGACCTATTCCAATGCTAAATGGGAAATTGAATGCTGGAGCAGCTGCATTTAATCCTAATCTTACTGGGATAGAATTGACTAACACAAGTACGAATGATACTCCTATTGAAAAAGGTGTTCAGGAATCTACTTTACAATGGGTTCATAGAGCCTTTGTTTCACACAATGTTACCACAAACCAGTCTTGCCAAGAAATCCCATCTCAATCTCTTGATGCAAGTGTAATTCCAGAACAGGAACCCATAAAACAACGCTTGAATTTTCAAGGAGGTAAATTTTGGTGTGATCAAACAGAAGAAGAATCAGATGAAGGTGAATTTTTAGAAGGATATGAAGATGTGGAAGAAGTTCCAGAAGATGATCCAGAAGCGGAGGAACAAAGTGTTAATGGGAAAATTGCTAGAGTGGAGGTGCAAGATGTCGAGGATGGCAATAATGAACATGTTGATGACAATGTACCCAATCCAGTCCAAACCAGTACCCCTAAGATTTTCCCTAACCCTAAACCACTCTCTATATCTAACCCTATCCCTATTCGTATCCCTAACCCTAACCCTGACCTTACACCCATCAAACAACCCTAGTCTCAATAAATCCTAACAATGCAAAAAAAGATATCTCTATGCCAATTGACCCAGGTGATGAGGAAGATGCTGAAGGAGAAGTGAAGGAAAGAGATAATGGAGAATTGATGGATCTACAAGCTACTGGAGGGATAGAGTCAGTAGAAAAAGGAGGAGTATTAAGTCCATCTACAACAGGAGTGGTGCGGCAGGAATACATACACAAAACTTTGGTTCCTAAACCAACAAAGAACAAGATTATAGGGATTGCTCACAATGAAGAGGAGGTGCAAAATCGACAATTAAAAGGAAGAGATTTTGATGAAGAATCAACTACACAAATATTTTTGAAGGTAGCTACTCAAGGTGACATTTCTCCTAGACAAATAGAGAAAGGGAAGTCAGCTGGTAGGGGGAAATGAAAACAAGCTAAGGAAATCTCTGGGCTACAAGTTCCTGGAGTTCAAACGAGGAGAACGGTATCCAAATCAATTATCTAAATGAATGCACTAATTTGGAATATCAGGTCAGTTAATACGATGGAGGCCTTTGAAAGGGTTATCACAATGGACATGCAGTACCAATTTCACTTCATTGCATTGATAGAACCAATGCAACAAACAAAGAAGATGAATCAATATAGGAGGAGACTAGGATTCGAACAAGCAGTGGTTAATGTTTCCAACAAGATATGGGCTTTCATTGATGTGAGGTATGAGTTTGAGATCTTATTTAACATGGAGCAACAACTTTCTTTGAAGTTAACTGACATAGATGAACATAAGGAGTTCATACTTAGCTTGGTATATGCTAAATGTGATGCAATTGAAAGAATCGAATTATGGGATACTCTTTATTCATTAGCAAATGATATGACCTTACCTTGGCTTGTTGGTGGGGACTTTAATGTAATCTGGGATGAAGAAGAGAAATTTGGAGGACTTCCAGTACATATTAACGAGGTTGATGATTTTAGGCATTGTGTTAACACTTGCAATTTATTTGATCTTGGATTTAAGGGCAGCATATATACATGGTGGAATGGGAGAGCTGAGGAAGATTGTATTTTCAAACGTCTTGATAGATGCTTGGAAAATATGGAATTACAACAATTTTGGCCAGTTTTGGAGATCAATCACTTATCTAAAATTGGTTCTGATCATAGCCCATTGTTACTTTGTTGTAATACCAACTCTTCTCCATTCAAAAAAGCCTTTAGATTTATAAATTTCTGGATGAAACATGACTCTTTCCTGGATGTAGTTAGAGAAAACTGGCAGGCAGACTTTCAAGCCAGTCCTTTCATGCTATTTAACTACAAGATGAAGAAATTGAAGAAAGCTTTATCTCAATGGAGTAAGGCAACTTTTGGGTATATTTTCCAGAAATTAGAGAGCTTGGAGGAGGTAGTCAAGGTACATGAAGCTCAATTTGAACAAAGTCCTACTATTCAAAATCGAGAAAGACTTCAAAGGGTGGAAGCTGATCTAATTCGAGTATGGGCACTAGAAGAAGATTTTTGGAAACAAAAGGCTGGAATGCTTGGTTCAAGGATGGAGATAGAAACACAAAATTGTTTCATGATAATGTGAATGGTAGAAGAAAGAAACTTCAATTGAAAAGAATTCAAGATAGAAATTGAACATGGTTGGAAGAACATGAAGACATGGCAAATGAGGCAGTGTATTTTTTCCAGGAACAATTTCACGAGGCCAGTGTTCTTACTGATTTTAGGATACTGGATCATGTACCTTTAATGCTGAATGAGGAGCAGAATAATGATATCATAAGGCAACCAACGATGGAGGAGGTAAAAAAGGCAGTGTATGGATTGAATGGGGATAGTGTGGGAGGCCCTGATGGATTTAATGGAAACTTCTTCCAATTTTGTTGGGATATCATAGGGGGAGATATTGTTGATATTGTGAAAGAATTCTTCAATGGGCATGATCTTCCTAAATTTGTAACTCATACAAATTTAGTTCTAATTCCTAAGAAGAATGAAGTGAAGACATTCTCAGAGATGAGGCCAATTAGTTTGAGTAACTTCACGAATAAAATCATCTCGAGGGTCATTCATGAAAGACTAGTTGATATTCTTCCTAATCTTATATCTGATGAGCAAGCAGGGTTCGTGAAAGGAAGAAGTATTGTGGAGAATGTGTTGCTTACTCAAGAAATAATCACTGATATTAGATTGAGAACAAAGGCAGGTCCCAATGTGGTGATAAAGCTAGATATGATGAAGGCTTATGATAGATTATCTTGGCTATTTCTCACCAAAGTCTTAAGAAAGATGGGCTTTTCAGAAAGGTTTATTGGTTTGATCTTTGGCATTGTATCCAACAATTGGTACTCAGTGTTAGTGAATGGGCAACCGCGTGGTTTTTTCAAGTCGACAAGAGGAGTGAAACAAGGTGATCCTTTATCACCTACACTGTTTATCTTGGCAGCAGAAGCTTTGTCTAGAGGTTTAAATGCACTTCATTTGAATTTATATTTTTGTGGTTTTGGCTTGCCTAAGTGGAGTCCCAAGATCAATCACTTAGCATATGCAGATGATACGATCATTTTCTCATCTTCAGACGAAACCTCATTGAGGCTTATCATGGATGTTCTAAAAGCTTATGAAGTGGCTTCTGGCCAATTGATAAACAAGGCCAAATCTGCTGTATACATGCACCATTCAACCAGTGATGAGGTTATAAGGAAAGTTGAGGGAATCACTGGAATCGTGAGACAAGATTTCCCATTTACATACCTTGGTTTCCCTATTTTCTACTCAAGGAGAAGGATGGACTATTATGAGGGCTTAATTACTAAGGTATTGGATAAACTTCAAACTTGGAAGGGGAAGTTATTATCGATTGGGGGAAGGGCTGTATTGATCAGTAGTGTGTTGCAAACTATGCTTATGTACTTGCTTTAAGCAGTGAATCCTCCTGCTAATGTGATCAATAAGTTACACAAACTATTTGCTAGGTTCTTTTGGAACAATTCTATTGATGGTAGAGCTAGACACTGGGCTTCATGGGACTCACTATGCTTGCCTTATGATGAAGGAGGTGTAGGATTACGTTCTTTACATGACATGTCTAAAGCTCTATTTTGCAAATTATGGTGGAACTTCAGGACCAAACCATCTCTATGGAGCTCTTTTATGAGTCAAAAATACTGCAAAAAGTTAAATGCAATAGTGGTACCTTGGAAGGATGGCTCACATATTTGGTGAAAGATGTTAGAATGTAGGGATTTAGTGGAGCACCAGATTCTATGGAAATTAAGAATGGGATCTTCACTTTTTTGGTTCGATAACTGGACTGGCCTGGGCTCACTGTATTTTGTAACATCTCCAGATTCCTTTTGTGATGAAACAATACATAATGCCAATGATGTAGTCAAGGAAGGGAGATGGGATGAAACAAAGATTAAAGAAATGTTACCAGAGGGATTGACTTCACATATTCTGGAAAACATACCTTGTCCAGTTGGAAGAGAGGAATTAGATAAACCTGGTTGGAGCCTAGACACAAGAGGGAATTTTAGTATTAAAACAGCCTGGGACTATATAAGGAGGAGGAGAAACACTGTCATTACATACTCTAATATGTGGGTCAAAGGGTTGCCATTTAAAATTTCTTTCTTCATGTGGAAGATGTGGCAAGGCAAATTACCACTTGATGATACACTTAGAAGAAGAAGGTATTTCATGCCATCTAAATGCTGGTGTTGTGTGATGCCAAGTGAAGAATCAGTTGGGCATGTCTTCTTTAGATCATTCACTGCCTCAAAAGTATGGTCATACTTCTTCTCGTACGCAGGTCTATCTCTGGAAGGATTAAACTTGCACCATGCTATTGTGAAGTGTTGGACAGTAAAGGTAATTCATAGATTAAAGCCTATATTTCAAGCTTTACCTTGTATTATTGTTTGGGAACTATGGAAAAGGAGAAATAGCAATAAGCATGGAGAACCAGTCACTACTAATCGAGTGGTGTATCAAATTTGCACTACTGTCCAATCATTTATCAAAGTGAGGAAACCAGGAATTGCACAAGTGCCTTTTAGATGGTCAGATATTCTAAAGATGATGGAAAACTACACTCCAACATTGAAGGTTAGCAAGGTGCTATGGGAGTTACCTAAGCATGGTTAGATAAAAATCAATACTGATGGGGCTTCAAGAGGTAATCCAGGTAGGAGTTCAATTGCCTTTTGCTTGAGGAATGAGGAGGGAGACCTGATATATGCGAGTGGAAAGGAGATACAAGAGGTGACAAATACACAAGCAGAAGCAATGGCAATACTGGAGGCACTGAAATATTGCACGAATAAGGGAATCTCTAACATATGGTTGCAAACGGATTCTATGTTACTTAAGAATGTAATAGATGGAATGTGGAAGACACCTTGGGTCATAGAGGAAGAAGTGGAGGAAATAAGGAATATGATGATTATGGGTAATTGTAGAATATCACATATTTATCGAGAAGGGAATAAACTAGCAGACCATCTGGCGAACTATGCTCTTGATCAAGGATCCATAGAATGTCATTCTTTCCAACAACTTGATACACAAGGTAGGAGGTTAGTTAATGGAGACAAGATATAATGTCCATATCTGAGAGTCAAGGTGTCGAGGCAGTAGAAGGAGAGAAGAAGATTGAGGCAAAGGGGGAGGTGATGGAACTGGAAGTTGGGCAGGATCAACATCATCAAATCCAGGAGAAGAAGTTTTCACTAACCTTGGGTTCTTTTTTGCAGGAAACGCTACTGTACTTATGCCTTGTCATTTAATACAACTTCTAAGGGTGGTATTAGCACCATGTGCTCATTCCCTTGAAGGAGGAAAGATGGCATGCACAAGCATGAGAAGGCAACTAGGGAAGATGTATAATTCATACTTAGTCATACTTTGGTATGGGATGTTCAATAAAAGTAGTGTGGCTCATATAAGGAACAGATTTCCAACACACTTGGATTTATAACAAGACAAAGAGACAGTTGGAATGCATGGTCACATGGGCAGTGCACTGAATTTGAATGAGGTTATGGTTTTGTACTGTATTAAGGAAAATTTTGAGGCCTAGTGGGTCAGTTCCTTGATGCACCTAAATACAATGGCATATGAATCTTCACCCTTGACAAGACCATCAACATTAGAGACATGGACAGCGCAAGAATCAGACGACAAATCTGGGAAGACTCAAGGTATGTATAGGCAAAGGAAATCGATCAAAAATGGAGGCAATACCATTGTTTTCAGCTTTGTTGTTCGTGTAATATGACAACATTGGAAATTTGAGCAACACCAGGAAATACAGAGATTGGGTTATTCGTGAAAATACCCCATGGGCTTCTCAACAATATGGTTAGACAGTTCTAGTAAGCGAGGAATCCTTGGACTCTATCATCATATAGCTACGCTAATTTTAGTTTATATCATCTTAGGTAATAGTACTTCATTTTGTGATATCAATATTGGGATTGACAAACCCAATATTGATAATAGGTTCTATGTATTTTCATTTATTACAGTCCTACTTCTAGTAGGACAACGTAGACAATTGTTCTTTTTTCTTTTCTTTGCTATATATAAAAATTAACCCTAGGCAATGCCTAGTGGATTTGCTAAAAAAAAAAAAACCTAAACCCTAAGGTTTACCAGTTTCGATCAATGAGGTTAATGATTTTCGACATTGCATAAACACATTTAATCTCACTGAGTTAGGCTTCAAAGGGAGTATTTTTACTTGGTGGAATGGACGAGCAGAAGGTGATTGTATATTCAAAAGGCTTGATCGATGTTTAGCCAACATGGAGTTTCAACAGCTACTGCCTGGACTAGAGGTTAATCACCTATCAAAAATAGGATCAGATCATAGTCCTATGCATTTAACGTGCAGAACTGATGCAACTCCAATAAAGAAGGCTTTCAAATTCCTTAAGTTCTGGACAAAACACCAAGATTTCAAAGAGGTTGTAAGAAATACCTGGAAGGTAGATTTTATGGGTGATCCCTTCTTTTTTTTTAATCACAAACTCAAAAGATTGAAGAAAGTCTTATCAGCATGGAGCAGGGCAGCATTTGGGGATATTTTTCTGAAAATAGCAAGCTTAGAAGAAGTTGTAATAGTTCATGAAGCAGAGTTCGAGAGGAATCCAACTTTTCAAAATAGAGAGAGGCTTCAGAAACTACAGGCTGAACTGATCAGATTACTAGCATTAGAAGAAGAGTTTTGGAAACAAAAATCCGGCATGACTTGGTTCCAAGATGGAGATCGAAATACAAGATTTTTTCATGCCCAAGTTAATGGTCGAAGAAAGAGATTCAGCTGAGAAGGATTAAGAATGAGGCTGGCAATTGGTTAAAAGACAGTACAGAAATAGCAGATGAGGCAGTAAGGTATTTTCAACAACAATTCCAAGAAGACACAATTCATTCTGATTTTAAGATACTGGAAAAAGTTCCTGCCATGGTTAATTATGAGGATAATATGCAACTGATTAAACAACCTACTAGGGAGGAGATTAAGAATGCAGTGTATGGATTAAATGGGGAAAGTGCTGGAGGACCGGATGGTTTTAATGGTTGTTTCTTTCAATCATGTTGGGAAATAGTTGAGGAAGACATTGTTGCAATGGTAATGGCATTTTTCAATGGACATGAACTGCCAAAATATATCACACATACTAATCTGGTTTTGCTGCCAAAAAAGAAAGAAGTGGTGAGCTTTTCTGATATGCGACCTATAAGCCTGAGCAACTTCGTCAACAAAATCTTCTCTAGAGTCATTCATGAAAGGCTAGTACGAATGTTACCAAACTTGATTTCTGAGGAACATGCTGGCTTTGTAAAGGGAAAAAGCATTATGGAGAATGTTCTTTTGACGTAAGAAATAATCACAGACATTCGACTAAGAACTAAGGCAGGACCAAATGTTGTTATCAAATTGGATATGAAAAAGGCTTATTATCGATTGTCTTGGCTGTTTCTTACTAAGGTCCTAAGGAAAATGGGATTTGAAGAAAGATTCATAGGAATGGTACATGGAATTGTAGCAAATAATTGGTATTCCGTTATCGTTAATGGTCAACCACATGGATTTTTCAGATCTACTAGAGGAGTAAAGCAGGGCGACCAACTGTCACCTACTCTTTTCATACTAGCTGCAGAAGCAATGTCGAGAGGATTGAATGCCCTGCATAGGAACTTGCAGTTCCGTGGATTTGGCATGCCAAAATGGAGTCCCAAAATAAACCACCTAGCTTATGCAGATGATACAATAATTTTTTGTTCCTCCGATGACACTTCTTTGAACCTAATTATGGAGGTTTTAGGATCATATGAAATGGCTTCTGGGCAGTGTATCAATAAGAACAAGTCAGCAATCTATATGCATGAATCTGCCAGTACACACATCGTAGAAAAGGTCCAAACAGTTACTGGAATTCCCAAGCAAGAATTTCCTTTCACCTACCTTGGGTGTCCTATATTTTATCTAAGGAGAAGGATGGATTATTACCAGGGATTACTAACCAAGGTGATGGACAAATTACAGGGTTGGAAAGGGAAGTTACTATCTATTGGAGGACGAGCAGTACTTATATCTCATGTGTTGCAGAGTATGCCGATCCATTTGTTATCAGCAGTTATTCCTCCTCATTATGTTATAAACAGATTGCACAAAAGTTTTGCGCAATTTTTCTGGAGCAGTTCTGTTGGTGTAGCAGGAAGACATTGGGCATCGTGGAGTACATTGTGCTTGCCGTTTGAAGAAGGTGGTGTTGGCTTTCGATCTCTACACGATATGTCCACAGCGTTGTTTTGTAAATTGTGGTATTATTTCAGGACAAAACCTAGCTTGTGGAGCTCCTTTATGAGCCAAAAATATTGCAAAAAACACAATCCTATGATAGTTCCTTGGAGAGATGGATCTCACATATGGAGAAAGATGCTTGAATGTAGGGATATCATTGAGCACCAGATTCTTTGGCAACCAAAAATGGGGAATACTTTATTTTGGTTTGAAAATTGGACAGGATTAGGTTCTCTTTATTTTGTCACATCACCAGACTTCATATGCGATGAATCAGTGCATAATATATATGATGTGGTCAGTAATGGACAATGGGATGAAGAGAAAATGAGACAGATTCTACCACAGGATCTTGCTGCTCACATTTTACAAAACATAAAGCCACTATCTTCAAATACACTCCTCGACAGTCCTGTTTGGATGCTAGAATCTAGAGGAAATTTCACTGTTAAATCANTGTTATCAGCAGTTAATCCTCCTCATTATGTTATAAACAGATTGCACAAAATTTTTGCGCAATTTTTCTGGAGCAGTTCTGTTGGTGTAGCAGGAAGACATTGGGCATCGTGGAGTACATTGTGCTTGCCGTATGAGGAAGGTGGTGTTGGATTTCGATCTCTACACGATATGTCCACAGCGTTGTTTTGTAAATTATGGTGGAACTTCAGGACAAAACCTAGCTTGTGGAGCTCCTTTATGAGCCAAAAATATTGCAAAAAACACAATCCTATGATAGTTCCTTGGAGAGATGGATCTCACATATGGAGAAAGATGCTTGAATGTAGGGATATCATTGAGCACCAGATTCTTTGGCAACCAAAAATGGGGAATACTTTATTTTGGTTTGAAAATTGGACAGGATTAGGGTCTCTTTATTTTGTCACACCACCAGACTTCATATGTGATGAATCAGTGCATAATATATATGACGTGGTCAGTCATGGACAATGGGATGAAGAGAAAATGAGACAGATTCTACCAGAGGATCTTGCTGCTCACATTTTAGAAAACATAAAGCCACCATCTTCAAATAATTTCTTCGACAGCCCTGTTTGGATGCTAGAATCTAAAGGAAATTTCACTGTTAAATCAGCTTGGGAATATTTGAGAAAAAGGCAAGAACCTTGCAAGGCTTATAGGAATATATGGGTGAAAGGTTTGCCTTTTAAGATTGGTTTCTTTATGTGGAAAGTTTGGAAAAATAAACTGCCAGTAGATGAATTTTATAGGAGGCTAGGGTATCTTATGGCATCAAAATGTTGGTGCTGCTCGGAACCAAGAGAAGAGACAATGCAACATTTATTCTATACCTCACATGCTGCTACAATTGTTTGGAAATATTTTCTTGGTAATGCTGGAATATCAGTAGAAAGAATCAATTTCCATCAGGCTATAGTACGATGTTGGACAGCTGATGTTGTTCAGAGACTAAGGCCCATTATGCAAGCATTACCATCAGTGATTGTTTGGGAGTTGTGGAAGCGAAGGAACGGATATAAATATGGGGATCCTGTGACTATTAACAGGGTGATTTTTCAAATCTCCATGACCATGCAGGCTCTTGTCAAAATTAGGAAGCCAGGAATACAAAATCCTCCTCATAGATGGCCAGATTTAATCAAACTACTGGAGCAATATACTCCCAAACTGCAGTTTACGAAGGTGATATGGGATTATCCAAATCAAGGGTGGATCAAGGTGAACACAGATGGGGCATCGAGGGGAAATCCAGGTAGAAGTTCGATTGGTTTTGTGCTAAGAAATGAAGAAGGAGATGTGGTATATGCATGTGGCCAAGAGATTCAAGAAGGATCAAATTCTGTTGCTGAAACGAGAGCAATTCTTGAAGCATTGAAGTATTGTTTGGAGAATGACTATGTATTAATTGAGTTGAATACAGATTCTATGTTGCTAAAAAATGTGCTAACTGAAGAATGGAAGGCACCATGGAATATCTGTGAGATGGTAGATGAAATTAAGGAGATGATGCATAAAGCCAATGTAACAGTAACACACATCCTTAGAGAAGGAAATTCTGTAGCAGACCATTTAGCAAACTTCACGTTAGATGTTGGTGCTATAGAGTGTAACTGTTTTGACGACCTAGATGTACAAGGAAGAAAGTTGGTGAATGGAGATAAATCACAATGTCCATATGTGAGAGTGAAAGTAGCAATGAATTAGGAAAGGAAGGAGAGGAGGGCAAGGTTATAAAAATGGCAGGAGTAGATTCTTTCTCTCATTATGGTCGAATCCAAAAGGAGGAGATCATAATGAGATCATTTTTCATTAACGTTTGTTTCTTTTTTGCAGGTTCATATCATGCCTCTTTGCTTTACTCTTCAATGACCTTCCAATTGGTGGTATTAGTGCAATGCACTCAGCCCAATGGAAGGAAGTTAAGGGTAGGCAAAAGCATAGGATCGAGGAGGTTTTGGTATATACCAGATTTGTTAAACTGGAATAGACTGGTATACATCTGGGACAGGCTACAATATATACTGCTTATGATCCATTCAAGAAGTCAACCCAGCCCAAGGAACTTAACATGAAATAATAGGTGACGCAGTAACATACAGTACTTGAGAGGACATGGAGACACAATCAGCTGGACAGTGTGGTTTGCAGAATGCCACATAACTTTTTAAACGGAGACAACAGAAAAACAGGGCAAATCATACTCACTTGAAGGAATATCAAATGCAAATGAAAAGAGTCCCACAATTACTCAGAATCACATTTAATACAATGGAAGGAAGTTGGGAATAAGCTCATTCATAGGTGCGAGGAGGATTTCATTACAGTGCAGATTTGGAGTGGAATGTTTCATTTGGATTTCTTTTGGAGAGGTGTTGTTATGATAACTGGAAGAAAAAGAAAGCAGAATAACACCTCAATGACAGGAAAAAAAAAAGAACTATCATAGGTAGATCACAATTAAGGGAGGAACAAGTATTTAACTTGTGTAATGCAACAGAAGGTTTGAGCAGGAATTCAACACCACATACAGGGAGTGAGGCATTTAAGCTGAGTTACTTTTAGACATACCATGTGACATGGTGCCGGCATATTAGGTTATGACATACATTATGCTTTCCCTTATATTTGGGTTGACATGTGATGCCTGAGAAAAATAAATAGCCTAATTTGTGACGCCCGAGCTCAGTTGTTTGACTTGTATGCTACATAGTGTAATATTGCTTAATTCTCTCAATTGTGTGTGCTTGCTTGACTTGAGAGTTGAATAAAACCGTTGTGATTGAGTCATGTGCAATGTGTGAGGTTTAGTGATTTTCTATGCTATCCTGTGTAGTCTAGAACTTGCCCCCGTGTGTTAATCTATGCGAAATTGTAGGTTATGCTAATCTAGGAGATGACGTAGGCGTTTTCTTTCTTGATCATGAATGTTCTTGACATATAAGAAATAAATTTACCATTGTTAGCCCCTTTGAGCCTTTAGACCTTTTCTTTGGTACCCAC
>ML385758.1:2382-69344 GCA_005239525.1 Nicotiana knightiana | reverse complement strand
ATCCTATATTACTTGTCGACCACGTACACTTGCGTGTGCATTGGGAAATCAACCAACAATCCGCCCCTGCGGAGTCTGATATACCAGCAGTGAGCAGAGGGACCGTGATATATATACACATGCTTTGGTGAGGGGCATTGATGTCAGGCACCCGTACACTGCTGAGTGATTCTGTGTGATGAGTGGGAATTCGAGATAGGTAGATTGAGTACTCCGAGAGTATGAGTAACTAGAACTATCAGTGTGATATCATACTTTTTACATGGATATTTGACATGTAGGCATAAAGATGTACCATTCCACACGCTAGCTATACTTGACATATTCTTCATAGTGTTAGCCTTTATTTATGAACTTGAAATCATGTCTAAATATCTCTACTGTAATCGAGTTGAATATGTTAGCTTCTTTGAGTTGCTACTATTATTATCATTGAGATATCCGTGTTGTCATATATTGGTTCTGATTGTATCCTTCTAAGATCGTCATTGCTTTCATCCCAAGGTTAGTCATGTTACTTATTGAGTACATTGGATTGATTACTCATACTACACTCTACACTTTGTGTGCAGATCCAGGTACATTTGGTCAAAATTATTTCTAGATTGTTGCAGTGCTTGCTTGGAGACTTCAAGGTAGTT
Organism: Nicotiana knightiana; assembly: GCA_005239525.1. Taxonomy (NCBI): domain Eukaryota; kingdom Viridiplantae; phylum Streptophyta; class Magnoliopsida; order Solanales; family Solanaceae; genus Nicotiana; species Nicotiana knightiana. Next base: position 68,703 of record ML385758.1, on the reverse strand, counting down.
ACCATGACATCCGCAGACCTTGACTCACCTTCTTTTCATACTTTTTTGTATTTTTCTATTATTCATAGTTGAACTAGAGTTTGTTTATGTTGAGATGTTGTAGTGCTCATGTACTCGATTGCATCAGTTCTTGGGGTGGTTGTAGTAGAGTTTTATTTGTTTTTTATTAGAAATATATTTATTAATTTTTCTGTTGTTCAGATTATTAAATAAATAATTAAATTGTCTAGCGGTTATGTGTTTGTTGGCTTGCCAGTAAGTGTGTTATGTGCCATCACGAAAGTTGGGATTTTGGGTCATGATAAATTTGAACTCGATCTCGCCGGAGAATATAAAGAATGCTAGAGCTAATTTCCGCCCAAGTCTATAAGTAACGAAACTGGAGGAAAGTAGAGGAGAAGAAAAAGAAAGACAAGAGAAAAGAAAAAAAGGAAAAATAGTATTTTATAAAAATACTATAAAAATAAAATTTCAACATTATTTTTCTTTCTCACTGTCACGACCCCAATTTTTCCTCGGTAGGATGTCGTGATGGCACCTAGTCACTAAGACTAGGTAAGCCTAACACTTAGTGAACTAAATGACAGAATTTAACCAGAAACAACTATTAAGCATGAAACATATATTTCTATAGTAACCCAATAATCCTGAGTACAATACAATATCCCAAAAACCGGTAGTACAAGTCATAAGCTCTATTGTATTCACCAGAAAATCTCTAAGTTCAATTGTTTCGCAATAGAAATAAATAGTACAAGTACAAAATCAGAAGGTGACTCCAGGGTCTGCGAACCCGACGACAGGTATACCCTGAGTCTCCACAGCAAATCCCGAACAACTAACTAGTGATCACCCAACTCCAAAGTACCTGGATCTGTACAAAAAAATGTGCAGAAAGTGTAGCTTGAGTACACTACAGCGCTACCTAGTGTGTATCAAGACTAACCTCGGTGGAGTACTGACGAGGGACAGTCAAGATACCTACTAAACTTAACAACCTGTACAAGTATGAATGTGGAACTAACATGGAAACAATGTCAATATAAAAGCTAAGCATGGTAAAGGTAGTAAAACAATACCCACAATAGAACTCTAGAAACATCAATTAGCAACAGGGAACAAACAGGTAATAATTTCATGGACTAACCTGAACACAGTTTAAGTCCAGTGAACCAAGTAAGGAAAACAAGTAACAACTAAATAAGAGCAGCCTCTTTCACCCTAGATTTATTTAAGAACTTCCCCCAAGTACTTCACCTTGTAGTCATAATTCACGGGTCCCAGTTCATGAACCCTAATCACTTGGCATCTTGTGCCCACATTACAATTTATAACTGCATGAACGACTCACGTGCTAAGGGATTGACAATATCTCATATCCGCAGAGATAACTCACGTGCCAATAGAAGTACTCTCATACAGAAGGCAAGTAAACAAGAGTACTTGTAAATAGTCAATAACATCAAGATTTATCTTCTTAAACTGATATGGGTGATTAATTATGTGTATGCTTGTGCAAGTGTTCTATCACAACTCAAGTCGACAAATAAAAGTAGAGACAACGAAGGGCACGTAGGAAACAACGTACAAAACGATAAATGTATAACTCACACAAGGTAGGCTCAACATTACACAAATATCATCAATAACAATTCCCCCGGGCCATCATAAGTCATCATAGATCTTGCCCGACATAGCCCACCTTGTCTCGTAACGTGCTCAACAATAAACTAAATGCGCGCCTTATATCGCTGCACGCGCATAATAATATTATTCCCACCTTATCTCGCCACACGCGCAAACCAACATATATAGCCTACCTTGTCACACCGCATGTGCAAATATCAAAAATATCAATAGAACGGACAACTCATGTGCGCACACCCCGACGTTCCTCTCAATAATACCATGTGTGCCAAAAATAAAACAACACAATATAATGACTTTCACCACATGTACCCATATGCCACAACATTTCCTCTAAACAGTTCCAATACCATATCACAACCACGCATATCCCTCAACTCAACAACACTGAGTACAACCAAAGCAACAACAATAACACGAGATTACGACAAGTAAATCAACACCAGAATTACAGAACACAAAGAAACAGAAGAACGAGCTCACAATGAAAGACACAACAAATAATAATGGTTCCAAGCAAGAACAACTCAACAAGGGGAGAGATAATGTATAACGGCCATATCCAATAAGAGTAACTTAACAATTGAAGGGATGACATGTAACAATGTTTCCAAATAAAAACAACTCGACGATGAGGGAGATAGCAGGTAACAATGATTTCAAATAAGGATAGGTCAACAATGAAAGAACTGAGAAAAACCTTCAACTAAGTTTAAGCAATTACAGAAGGAAACAACATGGCAATAAAATAGGCAACAACTTCGATTAAGGCACATGAGAGTTTATTTGGCAACAAGAGTAGAACGTAAATCAATCAACTTCAAATAAGGCACGTAAGGGTGAATTTATCAAATAGAGGATTTATCATGATAAGACATCTTCATTTTTAATGAACATAAGAATTTAAGAGTATAACACGGTAAAATTTCCATAATTAAGCCCTAGCACGTACTCGTCACCTCGCATACACGACCTTGACATGACATAAATAGCACGAACGACACACACAGATTTAGGCAAGATACATACCTCAAATAAGCTAAATTGATACTGTAAAATGACCTTCTCGTGTGAAACAACCTCCGGACAGCTCAAATATAGCTAAAATAACTTAATATCATAAATAAAAACCATAAAAAACAATCCCGAATAATAAAACTTCGATCTTCAAAGAGAAATAAAAAGTCAACTCAAAATGTCAACCAGGACCTGCGTCTCAGAACCCGACCAAAATTGCAAAATCCCAACACCCATTCGATAATGGATCCAACCATACAAGAATTTCTTAAATATGACTTCAAATCTCTTTTCAAACCCTCAAATTAAAGTTTATGAACTTTCACAAATTTTCCCTATTTTTCCAACCTGAAACACTAATTAAATGGTAAAAACAATGATAGATTCATGTATAACAACTAAAACCGAGTTAAAATCATTTATCCAATCAACACTTTGAAAACCCCTTCAAGAATCTCCCAAATATGAGGTCTCTAGCTAAAAATATAAAAAAGCAGTTCAAACCCTCGATTATGAAATTAATATCTACTACCCAGGTGCCTTTCTTCGCTAACGGGAAAAGTGCCTCGTGTTCGCTAAGCGCAAAACTCAACCGCCAAAATCCTCCTACGCGAACGCAAGCTCCCTCTCGCAATTGTCCTAGCCCTTCGCGAATACAGGGCCTTCTTCGCGAATGTGTATAAGGAAACCTGACAGCAGAATATATGCAGCTCAACAAGGCCCAACTAAATCCATAATAAATTAGAATCTCACTCGGGCCCCCCGGAGCCCCATCCAAACATACCAACCAATCCTAAAACATCCTAGGAATTTAGTCGAAGCCTCATGTCACATCAAAGAACATCAAAAACACGAATCGCACCCCGATTCAAACAAATTCTGATTGACCTCTAATTTTGCACACAAGTTATAAATGACATGACAGACCGATTCCAACTTCTGCAATTGGAAGCCTACTGCGATATCAATAAATTCAACTCCCAGTCAAACTTCCAACCTTCCAAACATTCGCCAATTCAAGCCGAAATGGCCTACGGACCTCCAAATCAACATCCAGATACGGTTTTCAGAACTAAATTACCATACAGAACTATTGGAACAGTCAAAACTCCATTCTAGAGTCATCTATTAAAAAGTCAAACTACGTTCAAATCTTACTACTTAAACTCCTAAACCAAGGATCATCCTTCCAAATTAATCCTAAATCATTTGAGAACTCGACCACACACGCACTAGCCATCGATCATAGTCATAATACATAGCTTGAAGCTACTCGAGAGCTTAAGCAACCAAATAGGATACTAATTCTCAAAATGACCAGTCGGATCGCTACACTTACTTCTCAGATAGGGTGATATACACTCTCTTCTCCCACATTAGCACTAAGGGTATACCAATTTAATTTTTAAAAAAGTTCAGGGAGGTAATAGTACGCCCGCAAAAATAAAGTATTTATTTAAAATTTTGGCTATAGATCAGGGGTACTCATGTATTTTCCCAAAAAGTAAATGAGAATGCTAAGATTAAATAGTTTTCGAAAAAGGAAAGTATCGTTCTTTTCTTATTTTTGGACATAAAAACTCTAAGAGCCCGTTTGGACATAAAAACGTTTTTCCTTTTTTCAAATAAAATTCACTTTTTTGAAATCAACGTTTGTTCATAAAATTTCCAATTTTCACTTGAAGATGGATTTTTTAAATTTTCGAAAATTTGAAAAACTCCAAAAGTGTCACGACCTGAAATCCCTACTGTCGGGATCGTGTTGGTGCCTAACATCAAACATGCTAGGCAAGCCAATGTTATAGATTCAGTATGCAATAATCTTAAAACTTTGGCGATTAACAACAATAAATACCTATCAAATTAATAAGAAAACGGAAATCTATAACAAACTGAGTATTTATACATAACTACCCATGATCTGGAGTCACAACTCACAGACATAAATGATTTATCTACAAATATTTGGCTGAAGGAAAAATACAAATGTTTATGAGTAAAGAAAATAGTAAAATCAGCCGGTAGGAGGGGGCTCCAGGGTCTGCGGAGATCGGCAGATCTAGCGTGGGTCTCCTGTATGGTGAGATCAACAGCAAATCTCAGAATCAGCTCGGACTGATACATGGAATTGCACATAAAGTGCAGAGTGCAGTATCAGTACAACTGACCCCATGTACTGGTAAGTGTCGAGCCTAACCTCGGCGAAGTAGTGACGAGGCTAGGACAAGACACCCACAAACAACATGTGTGGTATAATCATACATGTAACAATAACAACAATAGAAGAAATAAGACAGGAAATATTGGGAGGGGACATGCCGAGGGGTTCACAATGTAAGAAATCTGAAACAATGATATAACTGGATAAATCAAAATGTCTTAAACATATAAAACAAGTAAGAATGGTAAAAGAAACTGCACGGCCTCACCCTTCATGCTTTTACTCTCAAGTTTACCATATTAAATAATGCAATGGCACGGCATCACCCTTCGTGATTTACACTCTTCCTCACCATATGAAATAATAAAATGGCACGTCATCGCCCTTTGTGCTTTACACTCTTCCTCACTATGTGAAAAATGCAATGGCACGGCATCACCCTTCATGCTTAACACTCTTCCTCGCCAATAAAAAATCAATATTAACGGATAGATAGGAATATCAAAGAAAAATAAGTATTTCATCAATACATAGTACCACAATATCAACCTCAACCTTGAGCCAATATTCAACAATTACTAAATCTCAGTAAAACTAGATAGAAGTTTCCCAACATCACAAATGGCTACGCTAAGTAGCAACAATATGATTAAAGACTACAACAATTGCAAGAATATGACTCACTCGCATACCATGAATCGACAACAAAACATAGGTGCTCATCACCTCACCTATACATTCAACTCAAAAACCAAACACGTAGCAATTAAGCAAATAATACCTAATCCCTCAAACCAAAGTTAGACACGACACTTACCTTGCTCCAAATGCCAAATCAAAGCTCAACCACCGCTTTTCCTCTAGATTCCACCTCCCATCCACCCGTATCTAGTCAAAATTAACTTACTAACATTAATTATTGCTAAAGAAATCAGTTTCAATACATAATTATAGGTTTCCCAAAATTTCTCCCAAAAAGTAAAAAATTTGACCCCAAACCCGCTAGATCAAAACCCGAGGTTGAAACAAAAATCCGTTTACCCATTCACCCCCGATCCCAAATATGTAATTAGTTCTATAATCCCACCCCAAGTCGAGGTCTAAATTCCCAAATTGCAAAATCCCTAATTCTCCCAAAACTCCCGAATTTCTACCATGAAAAAACAAGATTTAAGGCTAGGAATTCAATGGTGATGATGAAATTGAAGAAAACGAGTTAAAGATTGCAAACCTATTATTTGGTGTTGAATTTCCTCTTCAAAAATTGCCCTAGGTCGAGTTCTAGTGAAGAAATGTGAAATTTTGGAAGAAGTCCCTTTTTGTTGTGTTTTGAAAATTACTTGACAGGTCTTCATTGCGTTCGCGAGAGACCTGTTGCGATCGCGATGCACAGCAGCCCAAAGGCTTACGTGTTCATGAATACCTCCTTGCATTCACGAAGGTTATCGCCCCACTCCCCCCCTGGCTTTCACATTCGCGAACCATTACGTGTATTCGCATAGAAGGTATGACTGACCCCTCCCCCAGGTCCCTAACACTTTGCGTTCGTGTTGAGATAGTCGCATTCGCGAAGGGTAAAGCCCCCATCGTCTCGCGTTCGCGAACCCATCTCCGCATTCGCGTAGAAAAAACTCCTCCCCAGCCTCGTTTCCCCTTCACGATCGCGTGATTGGATTCGCAATCGCGAAGCACGGAATGGCAACACACCAAAGACAGCAAATACATCAGATTTTTTATAACTCTCAAACTACCTGTGGCCTATACAAAACTCACCCGAGCCCTCAGCGCTCTAAACCAAACATGCACCCAAGTCTAAAACCATCATACACACTTGCTCGTGCAATCAATAACACTTTAAAATTCCTATTTTCTCAATCGAAGGTTCGAATTACGTTAAATCAGTTCCGTTTCTCACCAAGTTTCACAGATAAGATATAAATACTATAATCGACCTATACCACGCTCCGGAACAAAAATACGGAATCGATACAAACAATATCAAACATTAACCAATTTCTTAGAACAATTATAATTTCAGTCTTTCAATTTAAATCAAAAATTCATATCTCGACCTACGGACTTTGGAATTCGATTTCGGGTAGACTCCCAGGTCCCACATTTTACTACGGACCCGCCGGGATCGTCAAGACACGGGTCCGGATCCGTTTACTCAAAACGTTGACCGAAGTCAACTGAAAATCATCTTTTAAGTCCAAAATTTATTATTTCTTAAATTTTCCACACAGAAGCTTTGTGAAAACACGCCTGGACTGTACACGCAAATCGAGGAAGGTAAACATTAGATTTTAAGGCTAAAGAGCACAAAGTAGAGTTCTAAAATACAAGATGACCCCTTTGGGTCATCACAATCTCCACCTCTAAAACATTTGTTCGTCCTTGAACTGACATAGAAACGTAACTGAACTGGCGAATAGATGGGGATATCTACTCTGGATATCCGACTCGGACTCCCAAGCAGCTGCCTCAACAGGCTGACCTCTCTACTACACTCGAACTGAATGATAACTCTTCGACCTCAACTGCCAAACCTGCCGGTCTAGAACAGCTACCGGCTCCTCCTCAAAAGTCAAATCCTTGTCTAACTGGACATAGCTGAAATATAACACGTGGGACGGGTCACCATGATACTTTCGGAGCATGGACACATGGAATACTGGATAAACTGATGATAACCCTGGAGGCAAAGCAAGCGTATAAGCCATCTTTCCCACTCTATCGAGAATCTCAAAAGGCTCTATATACATAGCGCTCAACTTTCCCTTCTTTCCAAACCTCATGACACCCTTCATGGGTGATACCCGAAGCAATACTCTCTCCCCGACCATGAATACCACCTCTCCAACTCTATGATCGGCATAACTTTTCTACCTGGACTGAGCAGTGCGAAGTCGATCCTGACTAATCTTGACCTTGTCCAAGGCCTCTTGTACTGGATCAGGCATTGAGCTACATAAGCAACTATATCCTTTTTCATCCTCCTCCACATATAATGTTGCCGTAGGTCCTAGTACATCTTGGCGGCACCAGGGTGAATAGAATACCGAGAACTATGAGCCTCTTCAAGAATCAACTCACGAATCCCGTCAAATTTAGGCACACACACGCGACCATGCATCCTCAAAACTCTGTCATCTCCAACGGTAACCTGCTTGGCACCACCATGCCGAACTTTGTCCTTAAGGCCCAACAAATAACGGTCGTCATACTGCCGCTCTCATATGCCAAATAAGGAAGACCGAGCGACTGTGCAAGCTAGAACGCTAGTGGGCTCTTAATATCATACCTCACAAACTAGTTGGCCAATATCTAAAAATCTGAAGCTAGCGGCCTCTCACTGATTGGAATGAGCTCAAGGCTGCCCATACTCACTGTCTTCCTACACAATGCGTCGGCCACCATATTGGAATTTTCCGGATGATATAATATGGTGATATCATAGTATTTGAATATCTCAAACCACCTTCTCTGCCTCAAATTGAGATCCTTTACCTTGAACAAATACTGAAGGTTGCAATGATCTGTGAAAACCTCACATGACACGCCATAAATATAGTGCCGCCGAATCTTCAACGCATGAACAATGGCTGCCAACTCTAAATCATGAACAGGGTAATTCTTCTCATGAAGCTTCAACTTTCGAGACGCATATGCAATCACCCTGCCCTCCTGCATCAATATTGCTCCGAGTCCAACACGGAATGAATCACAATATAGAGTGTAAGATCCTGAATCTGATGGTAATACCAACACCAGAGCTGGAGTCAAAGCTGCGTTGAGCTTCTAAAAGCTCGTCTCACACTCGTCCGACCATTTGAACGGGGCACCCTTCTGGGTCAACCTAGTCAACGGAGCTGGTATTGATGAAAATCCCTCCACAAATTGATGGTAATACCCCGCCAAACCCAAGAAGCTCCTAATCTCCGTGGCTGAAGTGGGTCTAGGAAAGTTCTGGAATGCCCCAATGTTTTAGGATATATCAGAATACCCTCTGCTGATACAACGTGGCCCAAGAAAGCGACTGACTCCAACAAAAACTCGCACTTCAAAAATTTAGCATACAACTGACTGTCTCTCAAAGTCTAGAGCACTATCCTGAGGTGTTACTCATGCTCCTCCCGACTGCGGGAGTATATCAAGATGTCATCAATAAACATTATCACAAAAAAATCCAAATAAGTCTTTAACACTCGGTTCATCAAATCCATAAATGTTGTTGGGGGATTAGTCAACCCAAAGGACATCACTAGAAACTCAAAGTGCCCAAACCGCATACAAAAATTTTTCTTAGGGACATGGGGTGCCCTAATCCTCAACTGATGGTCACCAGATCTCAAATCAATCTTCGAAAACACTTTGGCACCCTGAAGTTGATCAAATAAATCATCAATCCTCGAAAACGGGTACTTATTCTTGATGGTGACTTTGTTCAACTACCAATAGTTTATACACATCCTCATGGACCCATCCTTCTTCTTCAAAAACAACACCGGTGCACCCCAGGAAGAGACACTAGGTCTAATGAAGTCCTTATCAAGCAAATCATACAACTGTTCCTTCAACTCTTTCAACTCTGGTGGGGCCATCCAGTATGGCTAAATATAAATGGGTTGAGTGCCCGGAGCCAAATCAATGCAAAAGTCAATATCCCTGTCGGGTGGCATCCCCGGCAGGTCTGCAGGGAATACCTCTAGAAACTCTCGAACAACAAGCACATAATCCATTGAGGGAACATCAGCACTACAATCACGAACATAAGCCAAGTAGGCTAAACACCCCTTCTCGACCATACACCGAGCCTTCATATAAGAAATAACCCTGCTGGTAAAATGGCCAGAAGCCCCTCTCCACCTTAATCGAGGCAACCCAGACAAGGATAAGGTCACCGTCTTGGCGTGACAGTCCAAAATAGCGTGATAAGGTGAAATCCAATCCATAACCAATATAACATCAAAATCCACCATATCTAAGAGCATGATATCTACACTGGTCTCAAGACTCCCAATAGTGACCACACATGAACGATATGCACGATCTACAACAATAACATCTCTCATAAGTGGGGAAAAGTATACAGGGGCACCTAAGGAGTCATGAGGTACAACCAAATATGAAGCAAAATAAGATGACATGTCGGAGTTAGTAGACCCCGGAGAAAATAGAATTGAAGCATCTATACTGAAAACTAAAACACTACCTGTAATGATAGCATTAGATGACTCAACCTCAGGTCTGGCTGGAAAAGAATAATATCGGGGCTAGGCCCCACCACCCTGTATCATATCCATGGGAAAGGGCTCTAGCTGGCGGGCCTCCACCTCTAATGGCCTGACCTCCACCACTAACAATCTGTCCCCTACCTCTAACTACCTAACCCCTGCCTCTGGCTAGTTGAGCAGGCGGTGCAGCTACTGGTATCGAAACCATAGCATGAGAACTTTGGTCTTGTGAACTGCTCGACGCACGAGGGAAATATCTAGCAATATGCCTCAGATCACCCAAGTATAAAAAGAATTTGGCTGTTGATACTGTTGGCCGGCAAATTGACCTCGTCGACCTGAATAACCACTCTGAAAACTCTAAAGGGGAGGTGCATTGATAGGAGATAGTGGTGCACCATAGGCTGGCTGATTAGAATAAGGCATATAAGAGCTTCAATCTCCTGGGGCACCGTGGGATGCCTAGAGTGCTGAATGAAATGGCCTGGGAGGATGGCCCCTACCATAAGTTCCCCCCTCCTCCAGACGAGGCATTGCTAAATCCACCAGATCGACGAGGTCTCTTGTCTGACCCCTGACCTCCCTGTCCAAGAACCATCTTAACTCGTCTGGCGACATTAGCTGCATCCTGGAAAGATATCTCACTCCATGTCTCCTTAGCCATCTACAATCTAACAAACTGAGCAAGACCCTCAATAAACCTCCTCACCCTCTCTCTCTCTCTGAGGGAAGCAAAATAATAGCATGACGAGCCAAATCCAGGAAACGGGTATCATACTAAGTAACAGTCATGTTGATTTATTGGAGATGCTCCAACTGACGGCGGCGCTTCTCTCTCAAGGTGATAGGTAGAAACTTCTCTAAGAAGAGATGAGAGAACTGGTCCCAAGTAAGAGCAGGCGACCCAGCTAGTCAGGTCAATAAATAATCCCTCCACCATTTCTTGGCAAAACCAGTCATCTGAAAAGTAGCAAAGTCGACCCCATTGGTCTCCAATATACTCATGTTCCAAAGAACCTCATGAAAACTATCAAGATACTCCTGGGGATCCTATGAAGTAGCAGCACTTAAATGAAGTGGAAAGATCTTGGTAAATCTATCTAATCTCCACAATTCCTCAGACGACATAGTTGACCCATCAACAGGCTGTGTCGCGACAACCGGCTGAACTACTCCGACTAGATGAGCTGTTGGAGTCTGAAACTTGGGAGCCATCTTCTCCGGAGTGTGAGTAGTAGGAGTCTGGGCTCCTCCTTCAGCATGAGATACGACTGGTGAAATGGGGAATGCAATAGTCTGGGCCATCCTCTCCATAAGGCCCACTAACCTGACCGAGGCATCCTTAAGCACTGGAGTTGCAACAAACCCCTCCGGGACCTGAGCTGTCCGGCTGGATTAGTCTGAGCTGGAACCTCCTCATCGAAATCTACCTGAGGCTCCACAGCTGGGGCTGCTGCTCGAGCTCTGGGCTGAGCCCTGCCCCTGCCCCTGCCTCTTCCTCTGGCACGGCCTCGGCCTCAACCTCTACCCTTCGTGAGAGCTGCTGCTGGAGGCTCTAACTTTTGATCATCAAAATAAGCGGTATGCATTCTCGCCATCTGTGAGAGAATAAGAATATGAGAGTTCAGTCAGTATGGAGATAACAAAATTGCACGATAGAGTTGAATAAAAGTGAAATTTGTTCATAAACTTCATACCCCCTGGGAGATAAGTACAGACATCTCCATACCGATCCCCTAGACTCTACTAAGCTTGTTCGTGAATTGTGAGAGCTAAGAAACCTAGTGCTCTGATACCAACTTGTCACGACCTGAAATCCCCACCGTCGGGATCGTGATGGCGCCTAACATCACACTTGCTAGGCAAGCCAACGTTAGAAATTTAATATGCAATAATCTAAAAACTTCCGCGATTAACAATAATAAACACCTGTCAAATTAATCAGAAAGTGTAAATCTATAAGAAAACTAAGTATTTATACATAACTACCCATGATCTGGAGTCACAACTCACGGACTTCTATGATTTATCTACAAATATTTGGCTGAAGGAAAAATACAACTGTTTATGAGTCAATAGAGTAGTAAAATGAGCAGGTAGGAGGGGACTCCAGGGTCTGCGGATGTCGGCAGATCTACCGTGGGTCTCCTGTATGGTGAAGTCAACAGCAAATCTCAGAATCAGCTCGGACCGGTACCTTGATTTGCACAGAAAGTGTAGAGAGCAGTATCAGTACAACAGACCTCATGTACTGGTAAGTGTCGAGCCTAACCTCGACGTAGTAGTGACCAGGCTAGAACAAGACACCCACAAACAAATTGTGCAATATAATCATACATGTAGCAATAGCAACAATAGAATAAATAAGACAAGAAATATTGAGAGGGGACATGCCGAGGGGTTCAAAATGTAAGAAATCGTAAACACTGATATAACCGGATAAATCAAAATGCCTTAAGTAGATAAAACAAATAAGAACGGTAAAAGAAACTGCACGGCATCACCCTTCGTGCTTTTACTCTCAACCTCACCTTGCGAAATAATGCAATGGCACGACATCACCCTTTGTGATTTGAAATCTTCCTCACCATATGAAATAATGAAATGGCACGGCATTACCCTTCGTGCTTTACACTCTTCCGCACCAATAAAAGATCAATAATAACGGATAGATAGGAATATCAAAGAAAAATCAGTATTTCATCAATACTTAGTACCACAATATCAACCTAAACCTTGATCCAATATTCAACAATTACCAAATCTCAGTAAAACCGGATAGAAGTTGCCCAACATAACAAATGGCTACGCTAAGCTTGAACGATATGATTAATGACTACAACAAATGCAAGAATAGGACTCACTCGCATTCCATGATTCGACAACAAAACATAGGTGCTCGTGACCTCACCTATACATTGTACTCAACAACCAAACATGTATCAAATAAGCAGATAATAACTAATCCCTCAAAGCAAAGTTAGACAAGATACTTACCTTGCTCCAAATGCCAAATCAAAGCTCAACCACCGCTTTTCCTCTAGATTCCACCTCCAATCCACATGTATCTAGTCATAATTAACTTACTAACATTAATTATTCCTAAAGAAATCAGTTTCAATACACAATTATAGGTTTCCCAAACTTTCTCCCAAAAGGTAAAAAATCGACCCCTGACCTGGCTAGTCAAAACCCGAGGTTCGAACCAAAATTCGTTTACCCATTCACCCCTAATCCCGAATATGTAATTATTTCCAGAATCTGACCCCAAGTCGAGGTCTAAATTCCAAAATTTCAAAATCCCAATTCTCCCAAAACTCCCTAATTTCTACCATGAAAGAACAAGATTTAAGGCTAGGAATTCAATGGGTGACGATGGAAATTGCAGAAAATGAGTTAAAGATTGCAAACCTATGATTTGATGTTGAATTTCCTCTTCAAAAATATCCCTATGCCGAGTTCTAGTGAAGAAATGTGAAATTTGGGAAGAAGTCTCGTTTTTGTTCTATTTTGAAAATCAATGGACAAGTCTTCATCACGTTCGCGAGAGACTTGTTGCAATCGTGATGCACAGCATCCCAAAGGCCTACGCGTTCATGAATACCTCCTCGCATTCACGAAGGTTATTGCCCCTGGCCTTTGCGTTCGCGAATCACTGCTTGGGTTCGCGTAGAAGGTATGACTGACCCCTTCCTTAGGTCCCTAACACTATGCGTTCACGTTGAGCTGGTCGCATTCACAAAGGGTAAAGCCCCCATCGTCTCGCGTTTGCGACCCAGTATCCGCGTTCGCATAGAAGAAACTACTCCCCATCACCGTTTCCCCTTCATGATCGCGTGAGTGGCTTCGTGACCGCGAAGCATAAAGTGGTATTGCGTCTCCTTTTTCTCGCAAAAGCTAGTTTCAACATTTTTTGGAAAACTCCTTTTGAGAGGGTAAGGAAAAGGAATTGGTTTATAGTCTCCACCTAAAGGATTAAGAAGCGTTAATGAACCTAAAGCATATAACTCATGTCATCCAAAAGTATCGAGCCCTGAGTATCTTCTTGGCCAAGACAAAACCATTCATATGTGGCCCGCAGGTTCCGGCATGTATCTCCTCGAGCAATTTGGAAGCCTCTTTAGCGTCAACACACCGTAACAGTCCTAGATCAGGAATTCTTTTGTAAAGAATTCCTCCGCTTTGGAAGAAGTGGTTGGATAGCCTTCGAAGTGAGCATTTTTTAGTATGGTTTGCATGCTCCGGGTATTCTCCCTTTGCCAAATATTCTTTGATGTCGTGGAACCAGGGATTTCCATATGTTTCTTCTTCAACATTAGCACGGTATGCCAACTGATTATGGATTCTCACCAGAATAGGATCGATGAAATTCTTGTCTGGAGGTTGTATCATCGAAGACAAGGTGGCCAATGCGTCTGCAAATTCATTTTAAATTCTCGGGGACATGCCAGAATTATATCTTCGTGAACCTCTTCTTCATCTTTTGTACATGATGCAGATACCAAGATGGCTCCGATACCGACTTCTTTGAAATTTGCAGCTCCGTCGAAAAACATTCTCCAACAGTCGTTGGCTTCAGCAATGTCCTCTCTTACAAATGATACCTCTGCGTCAGGAAAATATCTTTTTAGGGGCTCGTATTCTCCTCCCACAGGATTTTCGGCAAGATGGTCTTCCAATGCTTGTCCTTTGACCGCTTTCTGAGTTACATAGATGATGTCGATTTCACTCAACAATATTTGCCACTTGGCCAGCTTCCCGGTAGGCATTGGCTTATGAAAGATGAACTTTAGGTGATCCATCCTTAATATGAGGTATGTAGTATAGGCACAGAAGTAATGCCTCAATTTCTGAGCTATCCAAATTAGAGCACAGCAAGTGCGTTCCAGCAGAGAGTACTGTGCTTCATAAGGTGTGAATTTCTTACTCAAGTAGTATATGGCTTGCTCCTTTCTTCCCATCTCGTCATGTTGTCCTAAAACACAACCGGAAGCTCCATCTAACACTGCAATGTAGAGTAGTAGTGGCCTACCAGATTCAGGCGGGACTAAGATTGGTGGTGTGGACAGGTATTCCTTCATTTTTTCAAAAGCCTTTTGACAGTCCTCGGTCCAACTAGTTGCGGCATCCTACATTTTGAAAATCGGTTCGCATATCGTTGTGGAATGTGCTATGAAACAGCTAATGTAATTGAGGCATCTCAGGAAACTCATCACATCCTTTTTCTTCTTTGGTGGTGATAGTTCCTGGATAGCTTTAACCTTTGACGGGTCCAACTTTATCCTCGACGGCTGACGATGAATCCCACAATTTTCCGACAAGAACCCCGAATGTACATTTTTCGGGATTTAACTTTAGATTGTACTTCCACAGCCGGTCAAAGAACTTCCTCAAATCTGCTATGTGATATGTGGCCTTCTTGGATTTGATGATGACGTTGTCAACATATACCTATATTTTCTTTATGTATCATATCATAAAAGATAGTTTTCATGGCCTTCATGTAATGACAGTTGTTTTCATGGCCTTCGTGTAATGAAAGTTATTTTCTCTGCGTCTTCTTTGTTCATCCAAATCTGATGATAACCCTTGAAGCAATCTACAATGGATTGGAGTTCATACTTGGCGTAATTGCAGAATGTGTATATTTGGTAGTGGAAATCATCCTTGGGACTTGCTCTGTTTCGATCCCTAGAGTCGACACACACCTTGACTTTTCCATATTTCTTTGGAACTGGTACAATGTTGGCTAACTAGGTTGGGTACTCAACTACCCTGAGGACCTTGGCTTTGATCTGCTTGGTGACTTCCTCCTTGATTTTCAGGCTCATGTCTGGTTTGAACTTTTGAGCTACTGCTTCACTGGTGGATACATTGGATTTGTAGGTAACTTGTGAGCTACTATGGATGTGCTCAATCCTGTCATATCGTCGTATGACCATGCAAAGACTCTTTCACCCCTATGATATGGGAGGGGATTGTTGCTGACACTGGGTGTGTCTTCCTTTGCCTGTATGACCTTGGTATCAATCAGCGTCTGGATCTTGTCTTTCAAGGTGCGGCATTCATCAATAATATGTCCTTTGATGCCGGAGTGGTACGCACATGTCTTCTTTGGGTTGACCCATTGGGAGGAGTTTTCCACAGCCACAGCGGGATTAGGGGTGACATATCCGGTAGCCTTTAACCTTTCATATAACTGGTTAATGGGTTCAAATATAGGGGTGTATTGTCTGGGTGGTTTGCGATCAAAATTGGGTCTGGGTTTTTGATAATTCGGACAAGCTGGAGGTGAATGATAATAGGCTGGTTGAGTGTTTATAAGCGTGGTAGGTGGTGGTGGATTGAGGAAATCTGGGAGGTGAAGGTTGGTATATGGGTGGAGGTTTATGGTATGTGAGTGGAGATTTTGGGCCCTGGGCTACCATCACTGCCCTTATTTCTTTCTTCTTTGATATGCCTTCTGATTGTAATGCTTTGTTTGTGGCCTGCAGAGCTTCAAAAAATTTTACCATTCGACTCTTAATACCTTTTTCAATCCTTTATCCGAGCTTGATGATGTCGGAGAACTTATGATTCTAAATTACCATTAACCTCTCGTAATATTGTGGATCCTGAGCTCTCACAAAGAATTTATTCATCTGCTCTTCTTCTAATGTCGGCCTGATCTTTGATGCTTCTGACCTCCATCGAGTAGCATACTCACGGAAAGTCTCTATTGGATTTTTCTTGAGGTTCTGCATGTAGAAGACATCCGGTGCATTTTCTATATTGAACCTGAATCTGTCAATGATTGTCTGATGCCATACTTACCTAATTAGCCCATTTCTTGGGATTCTGACTTATGTACCAAGATAAGGCGTCTCGAGTGAGGCTTCTCATGAACAATCAAATCCTTTCATTTTTTCCAACCCCTACGAGCTTGTCACAGTATGTTCTCAAATGTGCCTTTGGGTCACCCGTTCCATCAAACACATCAAACTTAGAAGGTTTGTATCCCTGCAGAAGTTCCACATCTGGATGAATACACAGGTCCTCATAATTCAGTCCTTCGATCCCTTTTCCTCATTCAACACCCTGGACTCGGCTTGTGAGTTTCTTGAGCTCCTCTGCCATGTTCTTAATGAGCAGGTCCTTCTCGGCAGATTCTGGTGTATATGAGATTGATTGAGTGGAGTGTGATAGGGTTTCCACATATATGGTATTGTTTTGATGATTGTTGGGGGTTTGAGTGTAGTGGTGATCATTGGTTGAATTTTGAGGATCAAGGTTAGGCTGTGGGGTATTCTGAGGACTGTGATAAGTTGTTTGCGGATATTGAGTCAGGAGATGCTTGTGTTGTGGGGGTTTCATTATGGGTAAAAGAGTAGGATTTTGAGGAGGTGTTGCATATTGGTAGGGTGCGGGAGGATTTTATGGGCGCTGGTTTGGTGAGTTTTGAGGAGGTACTGGGTTTTTGGTGTTTGCTTGGTTGATGTCTGGGATATTTAGTGTGAGGGAGGGGTTTCCTGCTCAAGATCCCCTTGCAATTCAATTATTTTTTATTCCAGCCGTAAAACCAAATCATTTGGTGTCGGAGTACTCCGACCGTCGAAAGTTTCAACATTCTCAGCATGTGTAGCGTTGTCTTTCCTGACGCCACTCATATTTTCCATATTTTTTCCCCTTGCTTTTCAGATTACTTGGAGGAGGAGGAGAGCCTCTGGATCTGGTGTGATATGCTGATGATGCCAGTATGCGTGAACCAACCTTGGGTAATGGGAATAATCAAAAAGAAAGAAAAATAAAAAGGTAGCCAAGTCAGTAAGAATTCTGGAAAAGTATTTGCAGCATTTAAACACACATTGCGGAGATGTAAATTTGCGTCCTAATTTGGGATCCTCAATGCCCGAGGGAGGCCTAGCGACAAGTATATTTGGAGAAATTTATTGCCAATAACTGCCTCATTTCATTAACGTAATAAATAAGACAAATCTGAAAACGATAATAAATAAATATGTCACTACTGGAGTTTTCCCTATTACATTCGAAAAGTTTTTCTAAAACAAATAAACCTAATCTACATGGTCTCAGAGGGACCTTCTCTAGGCTTGGCTCTCTTGGCTCCGTCGATCAGGTTCCCCAAGTTGCGCATGCCCAGTAGCAGGTATGCCCTTGCTAGATGTCCTTCTTCGTTACCCTCGGCATTCTGGCAGTCTATGACTCTTTCTCTTATCTTCCCCTCTAACTCCATTAAACCCTGCTCTAGATACTTCATCCTTTCCGTTGACCTAGTAGCCATTTCCCTCCATTCATTAATTGACTCCGTATCAATCTTGTGTTGTTCCAAATGCTCGGCCTCGGACTTGTGAAATCTTTTGTGCAGTCTGTTATACTTCACATGTGCTTGAGCAACTTCATCTATGACCCTGTTCCCTTGACCGACTCCTGGCTCGGCTATTCTCGCTATGCTATCGTCCAACCATGATGGGTACAAGTACACATGCCATGCGTGGTATCGATCTCACTCGATGGTGTCCCTTTCCACAATGATCTTCAAATGCCACATATGTTGAGCTGCACATTTGTATGGGATGTCATCATCTTGAAAATTTTCTCTGTAGTGACTCATTTTGGAGACTCGTGATATGACTTATTTTCTACCAGCTTGTCTCATGACCCTGATAAGAACATAGGGGTGTATGCCCCTTACCCCGATCAACACCAGATGCGGGACATCCCTGGATCTGATGATGAATTCATTAGTAGGGAACCATTCGAACATCAAATGAACCTGGTCCTCGGTCAGATTGTCAAAAAACTCCACCCAATCTATAGCATAAACATGTCTGGGATAAAGGTCATTCTTTTGGGGTGATTGAAATTTGTGTGATTATTCTATGGTTCCCATCTCTTGGCGCTATTGGCCTCTTTGGATATGTTCTAGAAACCAAATCTGTAGGAGCAAGTTACAACCCTCAAAATGTTTGAACCCTTTTTGGAAACAATCCAAAGCCGATATATTTCTGATATAATCATAGGAACAATAGTGTATGTTTGTCCCTAGATTCCCTCCATCAAAGATTTGGTTACCATGGCTAGTCTGGTGTGAATCCTGTCCCTTTTGCTTGGAAATACTATCATACCCGAAAAGTAGGCAATGAACACGAAAACCCTATGATGAATCCAACCCAAGGAAGTGATGGAGAACACGTCATGAAAGATACGATAGGATTTGTTGTGTCAGTATAGTTCATAAAGGAAGTCAAACGGTATGTCGGACTTTTTCAAACATAACAACTCGTCATTATTTCTTAAGCCCATCATTTTCAGAAACCCCCTGGGCGTGCGATTTTTCGGTACCAATAAACCATGACTATCCCAAGGTAGTCCAGCGAATCCCCCTATTTCCTCCAAAAGAGGAGTAATTTTTATGTTGCCAAAACGTAATACGACCCTTTCTTTGTCCCTGAACATAATAGCAGCCTCGATCAACGTGTTGTTTGGTTGGATGTCTAATAAGGAAGGAATGTTCCCGAGGACCATTTTCACATGATTTTTGTCGCTTGACAGAAGGTCTTCCCACCAATCTAGCAATAACGGTGGTATGTTTTAGACCATGCCGAACCTGGGGACTTCGTTCCTCATTTTCTGCAAACAAACAGGTTTAGACTCTTTTCCCCTCAAGATTCGACTACTTATACATTAATGTATAAACAAACAGGTTTAGAACCCGGTGGACTTTGGACAAGGCTTTCCTTAAAAGGGTTATTATGCGGACAACATATTAACCCAAGCTAGGTTTTGACCATGATGCATGTACAATTATTATCAGAGTAAAGTTTCTATAGAGGTCTAGACTTGTACCCTCAAGTGGACAACTTGAGGGGGAAAGGCACGGATCCGTCGACTGCACCGCTGATCGACTAGTTTTACCGCAAATAACCCTTTCCAAATTCAAAAGGGTGATATAAGAAGAAAACAAACACTCATCAAGTGTTGCTATGGTATTAATTATGCACGAGTGGAATATGATGTTGAGCATGTATTTATGCAAAAGAAAATAACAGGTTGTCAAGTATTTGCACGATGAATAATGATAAAATGCGGTATTTAGTAATTGTAAAGGCATTTAAGAAAGAAAACAAGAAGACAAGTCAGTTTCCATAGTAAAAAGTAATAAAACAGGAAAGAGAAATCTAGTGAGCATTAATGAAGGTAGGCAAATAAATTCACATANCCCCCCCCCCTCATTGTCTTGCGAAATCGGGTTTCGACATTTTTGGGACAACTCCTTTTGAGAGGGTAAGGAAAAGGAATTTTTTTAGAGTCGCCACCTAACAAATTAAGGTGAATTAGGGCACCTAAAGCGGACAACTCATGTTATACTGGTTTACACCGCCAGAGATCAGGTAAGGGCTCAAATTACCTTGAGGGGAAGGTGTTAGGCACCCCTCGAGGTCCACAATGGTCGGTCCCGGTCGAACATAAATTATGCGAATTAGTCTAAGGAAAAGAAAACTAATTAATAGTGATGGGGGTTGTAAGTTTTTTAGCCTATAGGATCACCCGGTGCAATACTTTGTAACTCCCTCAAGTCGGGGCATTACTCATGGTATTTAGCGCACGGACTATCATTTCCTACTACCCAGTTACTATCTTTAAGTTGTTACCTAAAGTGCTCAAGTTGATTCTTGTTCATTTCCTATACGTGCACTACCCGTCCCTTACCTATGGCTCTGGAGGCATAAGGACCTCTATTTGGGATAGTTCTAGACTAAACCGCAGTTGCTCAAAATTGTAAAAGACTAGGCAACAAGCAAAACAATTAGGACTCTCAAATAAGGCAGAAATCGGCTCATTCTAACCTCCACACATAAACAAAAAATGCACGCAATTGATTTGGAAAGCTTTATTAATATTAAAGTTCCTATGGGCAGGACATATAGGCAAGAAGACAGATATACAGAGGCAGTTTTATTAAGCCGAGTGTCAGGACCTATCATTTGCCTACTATTTTTATTAGGTACAATATCTAGGCATTTCATACAAGAATGAGTCACAGTTACGAATCCAGAATTGTTATTTCATCCTATAGGCATATTGTCTAAGTGATTGACAGTGGCGATTATATTCAGAACCAATAGAATCCTATAGGCATGACTTCTATGAGCGAATTGATTTAAATCCTATAGGCATGATCTCTAGGTTTGAAATTGATTTTTGTCTTATAGGCATAATATCTATTACTGAATTGATTTAAATCCTATAGTCATGATCTCTAGGTTTGAAATTGATTTTAGTCCTATAGGGATGATATCTATTAACCAGTACATGGGCATAAATTGTACATATTGCCAGAAAATAATTGAATCAGACATTGGGAGTCTTATAGGCATTATTGCTAACACATATTTGTTCGACGTATTGATAGATCGTATGGGAAGGATTTTCTAACGCAATTATAACATTAACTATACAGGCAGGATCTCTAATACACAAATATAGAACTCAGAATCAACATCACCAACGAAAGTCCTATAGGCAGGATTTCTATTCACAACATAGAACTTATACAGTTTTGACAAATGAACAGATTTAACAACATAGATGAAACCCTATAGGCATGATTTCTACCCAGATTAACAAAAGGAAATAAGAACCTCCCCCCCCCCCCCCCCCCCCCCCCGATTTTACTAAATACCCCAGAATCTGTTTATTACAATGTTATTAGAGACCATATAATGAATGAATTACATAATAGAAATATAATACGCTATAGGGAGCCTTTATTAGGCCCAAATAAACCTGAGAACCAGGCCTTCAAACCAATCAACTTCGAGGCTCATTTCATAGGTATATTTGTAATTAAAAAAAAGATAATGAATAAAGACGGAAACAACAATAGGTTAAAGATTTGAACTAGCTTTTGTTCGATCTTTATTGGATCTGCTTTCTGTTTTAGGAAATTTATTAGGTAACACCAAAACAGGTAGCCAATAAGGAAGGGGGACCAAATAAGGTAAGGAATCATGGATTGATTCCATTTTAGCTCTAGAATCATAGAGGTTTTGAGTGACGGCGCTAGGGTTTTGAAAGGAGAGGGGGAGGAAGATGAGAGTGTGTATATTGACGGCGGGCTGGGTGAAATGAATTAGGGTTAGGGGTTTGGGTAAGTTAAAAATAAGGAAAAGGTTATAGGTCGTTGATCTCGACAGATCAACGGCTGGGATTTAAAATTAGGTCGGGCGGGTTGTAATAAATGGGTATGGGATTGCGTTAATGGGTCTGGGTTAATTAATCTTGGGCTGGGGTATTGGGCTAATATATAGTCAACTGGACTGGGGTAATTGGGTAGTTTATAGGTCCGAAATTGGGGTTTTAGGGGACTGTATTTTAAATACCCAATTTAACAGATAAATAATTTATAAAAATAATTAATAAATAAAAAAATATCATTTGTGCATTAAAAATTAATTTAAAATAATTAATTAATATTATAAAAATATAAAAAGTAATTTTCTGTATAAATAGCGTAATTATGCACATATATGGGATATTATTGCAAAATATGAAAATTTAGCCTAAGGATGCAAATATAACTATGATAAGGAGATAAAAAAAAAGTTTAAAACTTAATATGGGTATAAATGATGAAAACTAAATGGTAAATCATCATAAAAATTATTTGAAATTCAATTAATAATCATTTATTGAATAAAATGCAGGAATAAATTGATTAAAAACCTTTATAAATTATGAAAAATACTTGATGATGTTCATTCCCTATTTTGAAGGCATATATGTATATTTAAAAATATGTAAGAGAAAAATTTGGTATCAACAAGCAGCATCACACCAGAGACAGCAAATACATCCGATTTTTCTAAGTCCCAAACTACCCGTGGCCTATCCGAAACTCACCTGAACGCTCGGGGCTCCAAACCAAACATGCACACAAGTCTAAATATATCATACGGACTTGCTCGTGTGATGAAATCGCCAAAATAACACGTAAAACTACGAATTTAGCACCAAAACATATGAAATTCTCAAGAACACTTTAAAATTTCCATTTTCTCAACCAAAGGTCCGAATTACGTAAAATCAGTCCCGTTACTCACCATGTTTCACATATAAGATATAAATACCATAATGAACATGTACCTAGCTTCGGCACCAAAATACAGACCCGATACCAACAAGATCAAACATTAATCAATTTCTTAAAACCTTTATAATTTCAGTCTTTCAATTTAAATCAAAAGTTCATATCTCGAGTTAGGGACCTCGGAATTCGATTCCGGGCACATGCTCAGGTCCCATATTTTACTACGGATCTACCGGGACCACCAAGACATGAGTCCGGATCCGTTTACACAAAACGTTGACCAGAGTCAACTAAAAATCATTTTTTAAGGCAACAATTTATTATTTCTTCAATTTTCCACACATAAACTTTTCGGAACCACGTCGGGACTGCACACACAAATCGAGAAAGGTAAAAATGATATTTTTAAAGCTAAAGAGCACAGAATAAAGTTTCAAAATACTACTCTATATTTCAAATACCATTTTCTCTTGAAAATGTTTTTCAACATTATTCGGAATTTTACAATTCTTATGTCCAAACTACTACTTAGACTAACAAGAATAACGTAAAGAGTCATATATTCTTACACAACCCCTTCTTCAATAAATAATATATTTTAATTAATTTGTTTTCCTTCTTTATTAAAATCAAAGTTCTCGTAGCTGCAATTGACAGCGTTCCTATCAGGTTTCATTGAAAACTGAGAACTGTAGCTTGGATAACAAGTATAACTTCATATTGGGCTCCACAATAATTTTTCCATTAAAATTAAATTGCTTTACTGATTTTTGTTCATAAGGTCAGCTAAATTATTTCTTAGAAGAAAGCTTAGCTGGGAAATAAGCAAAAACCTACTGTTTTTATCAGACTTTTGAAAAACCAAAATTGCTAATATATATATATTCTTTTTTTTTTGAGATATATACTATTAACCATGGGTTTGGTTTGAATATAATATTTATTATGGAATATTTTTTTATTCAATTTTAAT
Organism: Nicotiana knightiana; assembly: GCA_005239525.1. NCBI lineage: Eukaryota > Viridiplantae > Streptophyta > Magnoliopsida > Solanales > Solanaceae > Nicotiana > Nicotiana knightiana. Next base: position 44,578 of record ML385758.1, on the reverse strand, counting down.
AAAATTTTATATAGATCGTATATTAGTCTGTGTCATTTGCTTATACAGTAGATGATTTAGTATATAGAACTTAACTTATATACGAATGATTAAATCATCGGTTCTTATAACTATAAAGGGTTCTTATAAGTATAAAGGGTTCTTAAAGGGTTCTTAAACCATCAGGAATGATTGAACATAAGATTAAATATAATTTATCTTGATTATGAAAATTATTTAATTCCAACTTCTTGTGCTCGTAAATTTTGTATGTATTGAACGAATCAAGTAGAGATACGTATTTTATACCGAGTTAATAAAATAAATTCCCTAGCCATTAAATGTAGTTATACTTTTAATCATGATATAATTATTATTATTAGTTGTGTATATTAGATTATTTTTATTTATTAAAAGGCGAGATCCATTTGTGAATCAATATGCCTGGTAAATTGGATAATAATAATGTACATTGAAAAAATAATAGTTAGTTGATAGAATCCATGCCTCGCTTTAGCGATTGATGATACACTTTCATGAAAGTTTAAAGGTTTTCATGTGTAAACTCGGCCGGTGAATTTTGTATCCGACATATAAAATATGTTAAGCGAAAGTCTAAAGAAAATAATCAATAAATTAAATTATCAGTAATTTAATTTAATAGATTAGCATCTGAACCTTAACATGGGGAGTTAAATAAGATTTAGTGGATGAATTTCAAAATTAAATAAGGAGTGAAATTATAAATTTTTAGTGGAATAATTCGTAATTAATTATGGTGGATTTTAATTTCGAAAATTACAAAATAATTTCATAACTGGAAGCCTTGTTAATTAAATGTGTGCTCCCTGATGTGCCTAAATAATACTCCCTCCGGTCCAAAATAAGTGAATTTTTGGTTGTTTCCACATATATTAAGAAATTCACCTTTTAACATCAATTAGCAATGAAATTGACCATATTAACCTTTACTATCTCTTGACATAAACACTCGTAACACATACTCCAACATTATTTACTCCAAGGGCAATGTAGGAAAAAAAAATTAATTTATTATTGAAATCTGAAAAAATCACATATTTTAGAGCACAAAAAAAATATCAAAAAACCATTTATTGTGGACCGGAGGGAGTAGGAAATAAGATCCTTTTCCTGGTGAAAAAAAATCCAACAGGTTTTGAAAAAGTGCTTTAACCCTTAAAACTTGTGTTATACATAAGGTTTTCTACCTATAAAAGAGAGAGAAGGTGGTCGAAAATTTCACTCTTTTTCTGAAAAATTTTGCCCACAAGAAATTACTATTTTCGGGATATTATTTTGGTAACAAAGTAGAAGACCATGGAGCGTTTAGAGATCGTGATCATGTGGGTGATGGAAATTCTATTGATATGATGTGGAACTGAGGGCTCACGTGACAGAAGAGTTGTCTTCATACTTCAAGGGATAACTCGTAAAACTTCATATATAATACTAGTTGTCTAGATTACATGTGATTTTGATATTATGATCGCTTATGTTGTGTATATATTCCATCATATATATCTTTCGTATTTGTCTTTACTACAAATCTCATTTCTTGCCAAATCAAAAACTCTATAAAAGAGCATATGCCACAACTCTTTAGAAAACTAATTGATCTTTGACTTGCTTTCCAAATGATCTTCGACTTGCTTTCCATCTTTCTTTATGCATCTTTCCTCTTTCTATTAAAGAAATGGATGAATTCCAAAAACCAAGCCAAAAGATTTCCTCTACGTCCATGGAAACTGCCTACTCTTGGAAGCATGCTTCATATGGTAGGTGGACTTCCACATCGTGTCCTTATAGATTCAACTAGGTGAAGTTTCTTTGGTTGTAATTACTTCTCCTGAGATGGCAAAAGAAGTACTAAAACTCATAACCTCGCTTTTGCATCTAGGCTAAAACTTTTGGCAGCTGAAATTATCATGTATAACTCTTCCGTTGTTGCCTTTGCTCCTTATGGCGATTACTGGAGTCAAATGCGTAAAACTTGTAATTTGGAAGTGCTCAATACCAAAAATGTTCGGTTATTCAGCTCTATTAGATGAGATGAAGTTTTTCGTCTCCTTGAATTTTTTCGCTCATCTTCTGGTAAGCCAGTTAATTTTACAAAAAGAATCTCTTTATTCATGAGCTTTATAATCTATCGATCAGCTTTTGGAACAGTATTCAAGGAGAAAAATGAATTTATACAAGTAATGAGAAATGTTACAGCCTTACTGAAAGGATTTGATGTGGCTGACATATTCCCTTCATTAAAGTTTCTTCATGTGCTCACTGGGAGGAGGGCTAACTTTATGGATCCCCGCCATAGGATAAATGCCATTGTTGATAATGTCATAAATGAGCACAAGAAAAACATAGCAAGAGCAAGTTCAATGGTCAATTCGGAGGGGAAGATTTAATTGATGTACTTGTATTGTTAAAAAAGAGTTTCACACGTAAGTCTACTCTTGATAACTCAGTCAGTTATGTGGACATAGGAGAACGCGACAGCTGGATATGATTCTTTAAAGAGGTACGGAACAAAAAGGCATGATTCAATAAACCCTCGAGCTCATCAGCCACGGGAAACTCAACCTGATAAAGAAAGGGAAGAGATACGGTCATAATGAATCTGGGCAAAGCTACGGGCAGATTCAAGAACCCACAATTGATTACTCGAACGTTATGCAACAGTACCCCAATTACCGTTATCCTTTGTAATGCCCCATTAATGTCATAATTAGTTATTAATGAGAAATCATAACAAGAGTTGTACGTTATATCAAGGAATCTCCTATATAAGGGAAGGGAATACAACTTGTAAAGGCATCTAATTTTCGAATACAATCTACTGTGCTTTTCTATATTTCTACAATATTGTCTAGTATTCGTTTCTCTTATTTCCTTGATTATCAGTAACCCGAGTTCATCCTAGAAATAGCTTTGGTCAAAGAATCTAATTCTTTGGTTAAACAAATTGGTTTCGTTACCGGGAAACTGATAATCTTTGTTTTCTTTTCAAGCGATATCCTCTGAACTATGTCGAACTCTAACGGCAACAACTAGCAAAGGAATGGAACCCCATTTCTATCACCTTCAAGAACCCCATGTGGTTTAAGGGAAAAATCCCAAGAAAGATCCAATAACAACAATGATAATAATGATCAAACGGTGATCGAGTAAAGCAAATGATTGCAGACTATATGAGCCAAGCTTTGCAAGAAGGGGAGACAACGTTACCTGGCAACGTTTGCGAGGGGATTACCGGCAACGTTACCTGCACCACCAACATCACCCCCCAATAATACCATCACCATGGAAAATCCTCATTCTGGGTTGGCAAACTCAGGAAGGGGAGTCACTCCTAACGAATCTCTCGAAGCGAGACCAGGTATATCTAATAACTCAGAATTACAAAATTTACTGCTAACCATGCAGAAACAGATGAAGGAGCAGAAAGATCACATCGAACAAATTCCTGGAGTACCGTCTATTATCAAAGGCATTGATGTTGATAGGTATTCTCAACAACCTTGGAAGCCAAGTGCGACACTCTTGCCTATACCCAAGAAGTTTAAAATGCCTGACTTAACAAATATGATGGAACAAATATGATGGAACAACTTACCCATGTGATCATGATGGAACAACTGACCCACGTGATAACAAATATGATGGAACAACTAACCCACGTGATCATGTGACTGCTTTCACTAAAAGGAAACGACTTAACAAAATAAGAGATTGAATCAGTCCTTGTCAAAAGAATTGGGGAAACACTTACCAAAGGAGCCCTAACATGGTATTCTCTTCTCTCTGAAAATTCTATTGACTCTTTCGCTGAGTTTGCAGATTCATTTATAAAAGCACACTCTGGTGCACAAAAAGTTGAGAACAGAATGGAAGACATATTCAAAATAAAACAAGGAGACACAGAACTACTCTGTGAGTTTGTAGACAGGTTTCAACGGGAAAGAATGAAATTACTCAGGGTGCCTGATGATTAGGCAGCCATGGCATGTGCAAGCAACCTAAACGATAAAAGCTCAGAAGCCACGAGATGACTTAAGGAAAGTCTAAGAGAATTCCCCTCTACAACATGGAATGATATATATAACAGGTATAGTATTAAACTCATAATAGAAGAAGATATCATTGCTCGTTCAAAAGATGAAGATCATTCGAGATCAAGACATCCTGAATCAGATAGAAGATCAGGTAAAAATAGGTACCATCCTTACTTAGGACCCTCGGGATCTGATATTCGTCCCAGTTTCGAAAAGACTAGGTCAGACTATAGACCACCAGGAAGAGACGTAGTCTCATCCTCATCTAGATCCAAAATATATCAAGATGAATGACCTAGAGGTAATACCCAAATTGGGGATCATAACTTTAATGTAAGTACTACTGAACTTGTCTCAATATTGATGAACATGGGAGACAAGGTTAAGTGTCCTAAAGAGATGCGATCAAATACAAATAGAAGGAACCCAGATCACTGGTGTTAATTCCATAACGATCATGGGCACAAGACTGCGGATTGCAGGGTTTTACAAGGTGAAGTAATTTTTTTATTGAAACAGGGCTATTTAACAGAATTTTTTAGTGATCAAGGTCAACAGGCATATATGAAGAACATGCAGGAGCCTCCAAAGCCTCCTTCTCCAAAACTAACTGTCAACGTGATACACAGAGGTGAAGAAGTAAACGGAGTGGTCTGCAAAACGACAATAAAGTTAACAATTACACATGGAAAACGGGTTCGTGAAGATATGAAAGCGGATTATATAACCTTCGATGATGCAGATATCGGCGGATTAATGCTTCCTGACAGCGATGCTCTAGTAATATCCTTACTTATTCATGACACTAAAGTAAAAAGAGTATCGATTGATCCACGTAGTTCAATCAATATCATTTTGCTAAGAGTCGTGGAAGAAATGCTATTGGGGAATCAAGTAATCCCAAGGGCACGAGCCATATCAGGGTTTGATAACTCTACAGTTATAACAAAAGGAGAAATTGAGCTTAGCACTTATGCTGAAGGGGTGATAAAAAGTACCAGGTTCTAAGTCATCGATACTGACATGGCTTATAACGTAATCGTGGGAAGGTCATGGATCCACGACATGAAAGAAATACCCTCCACCTCGCATCAGGAAATTAAATTCCCCTCTGAATGGGGGATTCAGCAAATTAGAGGCGATCAGCAAACCGCAAGAAATATAAATTTTGTGGTACACTACAACAACAAAAATAGAGGTGGAAGAATCACAAGATAAGGGAATCTCCCGAGCAGGTAACACCGCCCAAACAGGCATTGAAGAAATTACTACCCAAATAGGTAGGGAAGGTATTATTGCTGAAACAGGTACGAAAGAAAATACTTACGAGAAGGTGAATCAAGTTGCCACAGAAGGTGCATTAGACAACATGGATGCAGATTCCAAACCGGGCGTCATTCATGAACCGGAGGAAGACGAGCACATCAAAACAACTACGGAAGAGCTCGAAGTTATTCCATTGTCTAAACAAAAGCCTGAATAGAAAGTGTATATAGGCACAAGGCTGGGCCCTGGTCGAAGAGGTAAATTAATTGATTATTTAAAGGCTAAGGCAGTCTGCTTTGTGTGGTCCCACTCAAATATGACAAGCATCCCACTAGAAGTGATGACTCATAAACTAAATGAAGATCCATCCTTCGTTCCTGTTAAGCAGAAGAAAAGAAAACAAGGACCATTCAATAACCAAGTTATTGACGAAGAGGTACTGAAACTCTTGAAGATTGGTTCGATACGAGAGGTAATGTACCCTCACTGGCTAGCTAATACCGTGGTAGTACCTAAAAAGAATGGTAAATGGAGAGTATGCGTAGATTATACTGACTTAAGTAAAGCATGCCCCAAAGATTCATTCCCATTACCACATATAGATCAAATGATTGATGCCACTACAGGTCATGAATTATTAAGATTTTTGGATGCATATTCTGGTTATAATAAGATTAAAATGGATCCCTCGGATAAGGAAAAACTTCCTTCATTACAAACAGGGGGACTTACTGTTATAAAGTTATGCCTTTTGGCTTTAAAAATGCTGGAGCCACCTATCAAAGGTTAGTGACTAAAATGTTCCAAAAACATCTTGGGAAGACGATGGAAGTTTGTATTGATGATATGTTGGTAAATCAACACAAGCAGAAGACCATTTCCAACATCTCTCTACTACTTTTGATATTTTACGCAGGTATGATATGAAGCTAAATCCAGCAAAATGCGTTTTTCGAGTGCAATCAGGTAAATTTTTGGGTTTCCTTTTATCGAACAGAGGAATAGAGGTAAGACCCGCTCAAATTAAAGCTATATAAGAAATACATGATATTTTAACAAGTAAAAAAGAAGTTCAAGGACTAGCAGGGTAAATAACAACTTCAGGAGATTTATTTCTAATTCCGAAAAAAGTTTTAAATTCTTCTCAGTTCTCAAAAAGCATAATCAGTTCGAATGGACTGAAGAATGTCAGCAAGTCCTCAAGAATCTCAAGATTTATCTATCGAAACCACCGCTGCTTTCAAAGCCAAGAGAAGGGGATAGATTGTACATCTACCTGGCTGTTTCAGAAATTGTTGTAAGTGCAGTACTGGCAAGAGAAGAAAAAGGTAAGCAATCACCTATCTATATGTACGTAACACTTTGCTAGATGCTGAGACTGGATATCCACATCTGGAAAAAATAGCCTTAGCTTTAATAATGGCATTTAAAAAAATTACGACCATATTTTTAATGTCACCCAATCACCATTGTGACTTCATATCCTTTAATAAATATTCTACATAAACAAGAATTGTCAGGAAGATTAGCCAAGTGGGCCATAGAAGTAAGTGAGCATGAAATAATCTGTCAGTCTAGGACTGCAATTAAGTCTCAAATACTAGTTGATTTTGTTGTTGACTTTAGTAATAGAATTATCCCTGAATTAGAAAAAGAGTTACAACTTTTTAACGGTGCTAATCCGAGCCTATGGACCCTATTCACCGATGGCTCCTCAAATATAAAAGGTGTCGGCTTAGGTATAGTCTTAATATCACCCATGGGTGAAAAGACACAGCAAGCTATAAAGTGTTGTCCTATAACTAACAATGAAGCAGAGTACGAAGCTGTTATTGCAGGGCTTGAACTCGCACGGGAGATCTCAATCGAGCAAATCGTGATCAATAGCGACTTCCAACTGGCAGTAAATCAGATGCAGGGGACTTACATCGCTCGAGAGACTCGAATGAAACAGTATCTTGAAAAAGCATGAGAGCTCGTGAGACAATTCAAACACATGCAAGATAATGCAAATACCTAGAGAGGAAAATGTAGAAGCATATGCATTAGCTAACCTCACAGTAGTCACAGAAGTAACAAATAAAGACAATGCAATTGTCGTCCAACTATTCCACTCAATGATCGACCAGAACATGAATGCGGTAACTTTCAACAACATAACCTGGGACTGGAGAAATGAAATTATTAATTTTTTGCGGAATGGCACCGTACCTAAAGACAGGAAAGCAGCTCAAGCGCTTCACCGCAAAGCTGCACGGTACTGCCTTATGCGCAACCCACTTTATCGTAGGATGTTCTGAGGCCTCCTAACTAAATGCCTCGGACCGAACCAAACAGAAATTGTGATGAAAGAAGTCCACGAAGGACACTGTGGAAATCACTCAAAGGCGAGATCATTAGTGAAAACCCTAATCAGAGCTGGATACTATTGGCCTAAAATGGAAGAAGAAGCTGAGAACTTCGTATCCAAATGTGACAGGTGCCAAAAGGTTTTCCAATAACATGCATCGACTAGTGGAATTATTGCATCTAATAGTATCCCCATGGCCTTTCAGGACATGGGGTATGGACATAGTGGGACCTCTTCCCACCACAAAAGGATAGGTACGGTTTTTGCTCATGCTAACCGACTATTTTACAAAATAGGTAGAGGCAGAAGCGTTCAAACAAGTGCGAGAAAAGAAAGTTGCAACATGAGTTTTAGACGATAATCAAGCACATGTAAAATGTCGTGGAAGTTAAAACAAAAAAAAAAGCTTTCCTTGGAAACATTCTTAAAAATGTGAAAGATTCCTATCACTCTATTGCATTGTTACACCTTAATGAAGTTGAGTCGTCTTCTTCATTATGTGTCGATAGAAAAACGGCCCTCTTCCAGAAATTATGCCTACTACAAAAAGGCACACATTTAATATGACACCGTTCCTATTGCGAAAAGGTACGAGTAATCTAAAGCATTCTATATGCAAAACTCAGAGGTAAAACTAAAACGTCAAAAAATGAAGCATGCAAAAGACTTAAAGAGTGAAACAGAAACTCAACAAAAGTCATACTAGCATTAATATATTAAAACGGCTAAGTAAAAACTAAGTATTAACTTATACTTAGTTGTATAGAATTTTTATCCATTGATGTGACCCTAAGTTGTCATTTGGGGACTTCAAAGAGATCCAAATTTATCCCCGATGGGACTGGGGGTAACCACCAATTGAGACAAAGATAAAAAAAAAAGGGTGAACAAAATTCTTAAATTTCTTCAAGAGGGGGGTTGACATCACTGGCAGAAGGAGCGGGAGCAGCTGGGGATGAAGAGGCACGAGCAGCAGGAGTCTCACCATCAGGTGAAGAGAGGTTATGACCTTGTTGAGCCTTCTCCATGGCTTCCTTAGTTTTAGCTATCTCAGCACTAAGGTCGAAACCCTCTTTACTCATTTCCGTCAATGTGTCAAGGCGATAATTCATATACACCCAACTCATATTAAGAGCAGCTACCTCTTCAAGATCCTCATAATCCCTTGCCCATACTTGAAGCTCAACTCTCAATCAGTCCTTCTCTACTTCAGCAGCTTCATGGGCGGCCCTTAACGGCACAATAGACTCCTCCAGAGTTTGTACTTTATCTAAAGCATTATCAATGTCCTCTTGAGTACGAGTGAGTGATTGCACGAGCTCGCCTGAGTATTCCTCCTTCTTCCCTAGCAAGTTTTTCAAGTCTCTAATCTTTTCTGAGGCACGGGACAACTGCTCAGCAAATGAGGACTCCAGAACACTCTTGTCTTTATCAGCCTGACTGGAAGAAGCCTTCTATACTGCCAATTCTGCCACCATGAGCCTCATCTACCGCTTCAAGGTACTCCTTTCCTCTTCCAAGGCATCCATGTCAATCCTGAGGCTATCATATTGTGCTTTCCAATTATCAGCATCAGCCTGCAACTCTTTTGTCTCCGGATCAGTATTTGAGATCCTCTTCATGAGCTCCATGCCTATAAGATTAATCTTCAAGAAATAAACCAATCAGATATGATAAATGTCATATACGAAAATGAAAGAGGATAACCTGCATCATACTTTCAAAGAGGTATGCACGACTTAATTGGCCCATGTAAGAGCACTATAGCTGGCTAGCTTGGTTTTCCTCAGTGGGACATATCAAAGGCTTGAGCCACACATCGGGCTCACCTGTTTTTTTTTAAAAGATTCCCCTCATATGGAACCTCTGTTATCACCTGCCACATCTTTCTGTTGGAAGACCTTACTTCCCTAGCGTAAGGCATGGAAACAGGAAGAGATGGAGAAATAATAGGCACAGAGGGTTGAGGAACTGGAGAAGCCACGGGCAAAGCAGCAAATATAGAGGATTGAAGAGTTGAGGAAGCCACGGGCAAAGCAACAACGGAAACCGTAATAGCCAAAGGAGCATATCTTCTCTTAAAGAAGCATGAAAAACAGCAGCCAAAGGGACATTACCAGGAGCAAGGTTAAAACCTTCACGGAACAAGTAATCTACAGACTTATGAATGGGAGAATGTGAATGTGATGATCCAATAGGTCATTTATGAATTTAGACTCCGTTATAGAAATATTAAGCAAAAATAAAAATTAAAAAAAAAAAAAAATTAATTTTTAGCGCAGTATGGGCGTGAAACCGGAAAGCTTTTCTGTGAAAATATAAGAAATAATAAATTTTAGAATTAGAAATTTGGTTTTAGTTGACTTGAGTCAACTTTTTGAGTAAACGGACTCGGATCTGTGTTTCGACGATCCCGGGAGGTTCACAATAAATATGGGACCTGGACGTATGCCCGAAAATGAATTCTGAGGTCCCACGTCTTAGAAATCAATTTTTGAAAGAAATTGTTTTGTTGAAATATTTATGAAATAAAGAAAAGAATTAATATTTAAAATCAATGGTATCGGGCCTGTATTTTTGTTCCGGAGCCCGGTACAGATTTGTTATGATATTTAAGCCTTGCCTGTGAAATTTGATAAAAAACGGAGTTCGTTAGACGTGATTCGGACATCCGGTTGAAAAGTTATGAACTATAAGTGTTCTTGAGAAAAATAATGAGTTTTGAGGTTTAATTTGTTGTTTTACATGTTATTTTAAAGATTTGATCGCACGAGAAAGCCCGTATGATACTTTTAAACTTGTGTGCATGTTTTGATTTAGAGCCCCGAGGGCTTGGATGAGATTCAAATAGGTTTGGGTTGTGTTGCGCTCGTTCTTTCTTATGTTTCGACGTCGTTTCTTCAAGCATAAATGATATCATATTGAACAAATAAGATCCGATTTCTGTTTTGAATGAAGTATTAGATCTGTATCGTAATTATGGATCCGTACCAAAAAGAATCATCGAATTTGGACATCGTATGAGGTTTTATGGGCATTTTATTAAGGTTGCCAGATTTTTTGGATTAATTAGGAAATTACCCCTGACGGCGCATTAAAAATCTGCATTAATTGCAAATATTAAAACCTACATATCTCCTTCCTTATAAGGCTAAATTGAGTGATTCAAAAGCCTAACTTGACTAGAATTTCACGAGGAATCCATTGGACACAAAAACATCGAGTTTAGGGATTGTTTGGCACGAGAAACGAGACAGAACAGCTGACATAACGATAAATACAAAACGGGTAGACTTCTTCTTCTTCAAATTTTTGAACCCCACAGCCCTAGGAACGAATTTCTTCATCAAATATCATCTCCAAGTCATAGGTAATCAATTCTAAACTTTACTCTTTCAATTACCCATTTTTTTCATCACTTTTAAATAAAAAACTGTGAATTTTGATGGTAAAAATTGAGGGTTCGGGTAGAATTAGGGAATTTCATAAAAATCGAATCTTTACCTCGAATTCAGGTCGGATTTCGAAATTAATTGTATATTTGGGTTCGTGGGTGAATGGGTAAACGTAATTTGGTCCGAACCCCGAGTTTAGACCAAACAGGCCCAAGGTCGGATTTTCAATTTTTTGAGAAAACTTAGAAAAAATTATATTTTTTAATAAAGTTAGTTCCTTTAGCATTAATTAATGATATTAAGTTAATTGTGACTAGATTCGAGCAAGTTAGAGGTGAATTCAAAACGAAAAGCAATAATTGAGCAGTGAGTGGTCTGCGAAATTGAGGTAAGTGTTTGGTCTAACTTTGACTTGAGGGAATAGGAATCTCCATTTATTTGCTATGTGAAATGCATGGGCGTGCTGTATAGGTGAGGTGAGGAGTATCTATGCACCACCCAGTTTGCTTGATAACTATGATCCCTTTCTCGTTCCCTTAATTGATGCTCTTCTTAATTGTTCTATGTTCATTATTGTTTCTATGACTAGTTGGCCTTGTTATTTTTTTTGTTGTTAAACATTACTGTGGTTATTTTGGAAAGAGTGTTGGTTGTTTATTTGGTTCCCTTGTGGTACAAAACGGTTGAGTAGTTTGACATTGTTTCTATGAGGCATATATATGTATGTATATATATATATATATATATGTGTGTGTGTATGTGTGTGTGTTCCTATTGATTCCATTTTTTTGATAATATTGAGGAAATTATGAGAATTGCAGTTGAGGTTTACGTAGCTATTTGATTTCAATCGATTATTGTCAATGGTTGCTGCAACTGTGTTAAAAGTGTTGGTTGTTTCTCTTGATTCTATCATAGTACATAAAGATTGAGCTGGGTTGAAAGCATTACGATGTTTTACATATATTCTGGTTGGTTTTATTGTGAACTGATATTGGTTGAAGCTTACGAGCTATATTGTTTTCTATTTGAAATTTGTTGAAACAAAATTTGGTGTGATAAGGGGGTTGTGATAAGGGTGGATAATTGATTGTGATATTGTGTATATGTGGGATCGGGTTGCACACCGCAACAAGACAATGATAAGGGAGAATATGCATGTTTTACTATTTATAAAATAAAGACTGGAACACTCATTGTTTTATTGTCAATATTTCATACTCTGCTATTATTATTATTTTAAAGTGAAACTTGTTCTGTTTACAATTTGTCGAGACATAAATATTGTGAAAGGCTTTGACTTGAAAGGCAGTGATAAGGGGGTTGTGATAAGGGGGCTGTGATAAGGGTTGATAATTGATTGTGATACGGGTGAATAAATTGATTGTGATATGAGTGAATAAATTGATATGATATGTCTGGTGGGATCGAGTTGCACGCCGCAACAAGGAGCAATAAGGGAGGACAAGTATATTTTACTGATTTTCAAAGAAAGACAATGATTTGAAAACTACTATTTTATATTGCTATTTTTGTATATTTTGGCACTACTTTTATTTAAAGATAAAGTTTGAAAACTTGGAAATTATTTTAGAGTTTGTTATAGCTGAGGCCTGGAAAAGGCGGCTGAGTTATTTCATTGTTGTTGCAGTACTTAATTATTTGTTTAGATTTCCTTTTTGCTTTATATTTATTGTCTTAGTTATATTTTTCTTGTCCGTGTAGAATTGTTTTATTGCGTTATAGTATATATTCTTGTCACAGGTTATATGTTGTTAATGCCCCGCCGTAGCCTCGTCACTAGTTCCTCGAGGTTAGGGTCGACAGTTACTCAGTACATGAGGTCGGTTGTACTGATACTACACTCTGCACTCTTTTGTGCAGACCCAGGTATCGACCAACAGTAGAAATATTTAGAGCGACTATTCATTTATTCGGAGACACGAGGTATATCTGTCGGCGATCGCAGATCCCGAGAGTCTTCTCCTATTTCTATAAACACTGTTTTATTTTATTCAGAACAGTTACATTATTTATTTAGGCCATTAATTGTAGTATTCTTTAGTAGTTCATGAATTTTGACACCAAACCCTGGGGTAATCTTAGAGTTATTTATATAGATATCTCGTGGTTCGGTTTATTTAATTGGTTATTATTATTGTTTTATTTTATTTTGTTGGGAATTATTATAGTTAAGTTCATTTTAAATTTATTTATTTATGCGTAAGTAATTAATTAAGGAAATTAGTTAATCGACTTGTAACATTTGCTTTCCTAGCAAGTGTGGTGTTAAGCGCCATCACGATCCCTAAGGTTGGGAATTTGGGTCGTGACAAGTTGGTATTAGAGCACTAGGTTGCTTAGGTATCACAATTCACGAACAATCTTAGTAGAGTCTGAAGGATCGGTACGGAGACGTCTGTACTTATCTCTCGGAGGCTATTGAGTTAGGAAACAACTCCATTTTTATTTCTACTCTATCGTTCGAATTTTTTCTATCACGAATGATTGAACTTGTCTATTCTTGTCCTCTCACAAATATTGACAACACGCGAAGCGTCTACAACCGGAAAAGATGAAGCCCCAATGACAAAGACGTTTAAGGGGAGAGACAAAAGTAGAGCTTAGACTAAAATCTCGAACATCAGCACCTATTGTACAGTCTCAAATGGATCTAGACGTGGAGGTTCTAGCCCAGTCAATACATGTTGGACTAGCCCATATCCAAGAAGGATTTATAGCTACTTCAGTACGGCATAACAAGGGAATAGTTGAAAGCAACGAAGTTGACTTATATGAGCTGTGAAGTTTAACGTTGTGAATTATCAGACATTGTGACCTATGGAGTCGTGCCAAGTGGGGCAGTCAACTGTCAAGGAAATCGATTGCGGGGTCATGTGTTATATCTGTTTTAGCCTGGAATATATAAGGCCTGAGAGTTTGCACTAGATAAATCTGGGACTAGCAATATGTCCGCCCTTTAATAATCCCATACCTCGGCACCACAAGAGTTATGTGAACAACTTTGAATCTACAGAAAGTCTACTCAACGTGGAAGTCACGGTTGCGGAATTTGGGGTGCTCCAAAGGAAGTACGGTGGTTAACAAGCTTCTAGACTATATGGTTCGTGCAAAGAATTACCTGAATAGAGCTCTACTTTTGTGATCATTGTATGTCAATAGTGATGAGAGTTACCCCAAAAGAATAATGTAAAATATAAATAAATGAGGTAGCTCAACAGTGTTGAGTCAACATAGTAAAAGCAGAAATTGGCCGCCGGTGTTTGTGGCAAGCCTATGAAGAGGACGACCAGCCAATGCAACATCAACAACTTGACTCAATTCTCATAAATTCTTTTGAAGGAGTTTGTTTCTTAGACTCTCCATAATCTGTGGCACATAGGGTTTGAACGATTGCGTCAGGCCACCATCACAGTGTCAGGACATGTCATCAGGTTTGATAAGATAGCCCGTCACACTCCTACTTCGGTTCATATAGCCAGAGAACAAGTTCACAGACTCATTAAAGGACTCAAATATGATTGTAAAATTTTGGATGACTCAGGGAAAGTTGATACTTCATTTCGGGTAATGGTAGAAATTGTCCTAGGCTTGGGAGAGTAATATTTCATCAGAACACTCAAGCTACATACCCTATTGAAGTTATAATTCAATTTACATGAACAACTAGAGAAAAAGGGATCAGAATGTCGAAGGTGGAGGTCAGATTCCTAGAGGTGGAGACCCAGCCAATTGATATATTTTCTATGGTATGGATGAGGTCATTATATCAAATGGTGCCATTAACAGAACAATCTATAGTTGTTATAAAGTGATGATTTCCTGAACTTTAATCGGTTATGCGTATCTAATAAAATTCTTCAAATATGCTCCACTCTCGAGTGAGCTTCGTAACTCAAAAAAAAAATTCTACTTATGAGAATACTTCTATTGAGAAATTCTATGGAGATCTTGATGTCTATCATCACGTATTATAATTTTGTTTAACGAAAAATATTTAAAGGAAGAAAAGGGAAGGTTTCGAGTGGCACGATGCACATGTTGCTTGTGATTCAGAATCGAGGACGAGATCCTCGCATTGTAATATGATTTGAGATGTTTAAATTGGGCTACGAGCTGTGTTGGAAGTTATGTAAGGACGAGGTCCTTGTGATGGAAATCCTTGTGTTTAAATTATCCCGTGTGAATTAAAATTTTGTTATAGTGTTGGTCATGCCTGTTAGGCTTATTCAACAATTCATGTATAAAATAATGATGGTGATCATAAGAATAAATGAAAAAAAAAAATAATAAAAGTAATACTAATAATAATTAAATAAATAAATAAACTAATTAATTAACTGTGTATAATTTGCCAAATCCTTGTCAGAATTATTGAGCTTTTACCTACAAGGTAGGTGCCCTGCCCAAGTGGCGTTAAATGAGACACGTTAAGTCGGGTATATAATTATGAGGTCTTCATGAATCTCACCTCGTCATTAGTATTGTGAAGGTTGGAAGGGGATTATTGTTAACGTGAAGCTGTTGATAATTTCGTAATTGGCTATGCACTAATATTAATAAAATAGAGGCGGTGAGTATGGGCAGCCTTGTGTATATTCCAGTTGGTGAGAGGCCGTTAGCTTCAAACATTCTGATGTTGGCTAATCATTTCGTGAGGTTGGATATTTCCCCCAGCAGTGTTCTAGCTCGTACAGTCGCTCGGTCTTCTCTAATTGAGCATATCCGGAAGCGGAAGGATGGTGACCCACATTTAGTTGTCCTTAGGGACACAGTTCGGCACGGTGATGCCAAGCAGGTTATAGTTGGAGATGATGTTGCTTTGAGGATGCATGGTTGGTTATGTGTGCCTAATGTTGATGATCTTCGTGAGTTGATTCTTGAGAAGGCTCACAGTTCAAGGTATTCTATTCACCGAGGGGCAGCTAAAATGTACCAAGATTTGAGGCAGCATTATTAGTGGAGAAGAATTAAAAAGGACATGGTGGGGTATATGGCACATTGCTTAAATTGTCAGCAGGTAATATACGAGCATTCAGATGGCTCCTTATGAGGCATTCTATGATAGACGGTACAGATCGCGGTCAGATGGTTTGTGCTGGGAGAGGCTCGATTGTTGGGTACAGACTTAGTTCAAGAAGCCACAGGTAAGGTCAAGATTATTCAAGAAAGGCTTCGTGCAGCTCAGTCTAGGCAAAAGAGTTATGCCGATCGTAAGGTTCGTGATGTGTCATTCATGGTTGGGGAGAGAGTATTGCTCCGAGTATCGCCCATGAAGGTTGTTATGAGGTTTGGAAAGAAGGGTAAGTTGAGCCCTAGGTATATCGAGCCATTTGAGATTCTTCATAGAGTGGGGGAGGTAGAATATAGACTTGTGTTGCCTTCAGGGTTATCCTCAGTTCATCCTGTATTCCATGTATCTATGCTCCGGGAATACCATGGTGACCCGTCCCACGTGTTAGACTTCATCTTTGTCCAATTGGAAAAAGACTTGACTTATGGGGAGGAGCCGGTAGCCATTTTAGACCGACAAGTTCGTCAGTTGAGGTCTAAGAGTTATTCTTCAGTTTGAGTGCAGTGGAGAGGCCAGCCCATTGAGGCAGCTAATTGGGAGTCCAAGTCGGACATGCAGGGTAAATATCACCCTTGTTTGCAAATTTAGGTAATCTTCTATGTCCGTTCGAGGACGAACATTTGTTTTAGAGGTGGAGATTGTGATGACCCAATAGGTCATTTTATGAATTTAGACTCCGTTATAGACAAATTAAGTAAAACAAAAATTAATTTTTACTACCTCGATTTTTGTGCACAGTCTGGGCGTGAAACCGGAAAGCTTTTATGTGAAAATATAAGAAATAATAATTTTTAGAATTAGAAATTTGATTTTAGTTGACTTGAGTCAACATTTTGAGTAAACGGACTCGGATCTGTGTTTCAACGATCCCGAGAGGTTCACAATAAAATATGGGACCTGGACGTATGCCCGGAAATGAATTCCGAGGTCCCACGTCTTAGAAATCAATTTTTGAAAGAAATTGTTTTGTTGAAATATTTATGAAATAAAGAAAAGAATTAATGTTTAAAATCATTGGTATCGGCCCCGTATTTTTTTTTTTGGAGCCCGGTATATATTTGTTATGATATTTAGGCCTTGCCTGTGAAATTTGGTAAAACACGGAGTTCGTTTAACGTGATTCGGACATCCGGTTGAAAAGTTATGAACTATAAGTGTTCTTCAGGAAAATAATGAGTTTTGAGGTTTAATTCGTCGTTTTACATGTTATTTTCATGATTTGATCGCACGAGAAAGTCCGTATGATGCTTTTAAACTTGCGTGCATGTTTTATTTAGATTTCAAATAGGTTTGAATTGTGTTGCGCTCGTTCTTTCTTATGCTTCGACGTCGTTTCTTCAAGCATAAATGATATCATATTTAACAAATGAGCTCCGATTTCAGTTTTGAATGAAGTATTAGATCTGTATCGTAATTATGGATTCGTAGCAAAAATAATCATTGAATTTGGACATCGTATGAGGGTTTTATGGGCATTTTACTAAGGTTGCCAGATTTTCGGGTTAATTATGAAATTGCCCCTGACGGCGTATTAAAAATCTGCATTAATTGCAAATATTAAAACCTACATATCTCCTTCATTATAAGGCCAAATTGAGTGATTCAAAAGCCTAAATTGAGTAGAATTTCACAAGGAATCCATTGGATACAAAAAAAAATCGAGTTTAGGGATTGTTTGGCATGAGAAACGATGCAGAATATCTGGCAGAAAAATAAATACAAAACGCGTAGACTTCTTCTACTTCAAATATTCGAACCCCACAGCCGTAGAAACGAATTTCTTCATCAAATATCATATCCAAGTCATAGGTAATCAATTCTAATCTTTACTCTTTCAATTACCCATTGTTTTTCATCGCTTTTAAATCAAAAACTAAGAATTTTCATGGTAAAAATTGAGAGTTTGGGTAGAATTAGAGAATTTCATAAAAATCGAATCTTTACCTCGAATTGAGGTCGGATTTCCAAATTAATTATATATTTGGGTTCGTGGGTGAATGGGTAAACATAATTTGGTCCGAACCCCGAGTTTAGACCAAGTGGGCCCAAGGTCGGGTTTTCACTTTTTTTGAGAAAACGAGGAAAAATTATATTTTTCAATAAAGTTAGTTCCTTTAGCATTAGTTAATGATATTAAGTTAATTGTGATTAGATTCGAGCAAGTTAGAGGTGAATTAAAAACGAAAAGCAATAATTGAGCAGTGAGTGCTCTGAGAAATTGAGGTAAGTGTTTGGTCTAACTTTGACTTGAGGGAATAGGAATCCCCACTTATTTGCTATGTGAAATGCATGGGCGTGGTGAATAGGTGAGGTGACGAGTATCGATGCACCACCCAATTTGCTTGATAAATATGATCTCTTTCTCGTTCCCAACTTAATTGATGCTTGTCTTAATTGTTCTATGTTCATTATTGTTTCTATAACTAGTTGGCGTTTTCATTTTTGTTTGTTGTTTAACATTACTGTGGTTATTTTGGAANATATATATATATATATATATATATATATATATATATATATATTGATTCCATTTTTTTGATAATATTGAGGAAGTTATTTGAATTGCAGTTGAGGTTTACGTAGCTATTTGATTTCAATCGATTATTGTCAATGGTTCTTGCAAATGTGCTAAAAGTGTTGGTTGTTTCTCTTGATTCTATCATAGTATATAAAGATTGAGCTGGGTTGGCAGCGTTACGATGTTTTACATATATTCTAGTTGGTTTTATTGTGAACTCATATTGGTTGAAGCTTACGAGCTATATTATTTTCTATTTCATATTTGTTGAAACAAAATATGGTGTGACAAGGGGGCTGTGATAAGGGTGGATAATTGATTGTGATATTGTGTATAGGTGGGATCGGGTTGCACACCGCAACAAGACAATGATAAGGGAGAATGTGCATGTTTTACTATTTATAAAATAAAGGCTGGAACACTCATTGTTTTATTGTCAATATTTCATACTCTGTTATTATTATTATTTTAAAGTGAAACTTGTTCTGTTTAAAATTTGTTGAGACATAAATATTGTGAAAGGCTTTGACTTGAAAGGCGGTGATAAGGGGGTTGTGATAAGGGGGCTGTGATAAGGGTGGATAATTGATTGTGATACGGGTGAATAAATTGATTGTGATATGGGTGAATAAATTGATATGATATGTCTGGTGGGATCGAGTTGCACGCCGCAACAAGGAGCAATAAGGGAGGCCAATTATATTTTTCTGATTTTCAAAGAAAGACAAATTGAAAACTACTATTTTATATTACTATTTTTGTATATTTTGGAACTACTTTTATTTAAAGTTAAAGTTTGAAAACTTGGAAATTATTTTAGAGTTTGTTATAGTTGAGGCCTGGAAAAGGCGGCTGAGTTATTTCATTGATTTTGCAGTACTTAATTATTTGTTTAGATTTCCTTCTTGCTTTATTTTTATTGTCTCAGTTATATTTTTCTTGTTCGTGTAGAATTGTTTTATTGCGTTATAGTATATATTCTTGTCACAGGTTATATGTTGTTAATGCCCCGCTGTAGCCTCGTCACTACTTCGTCGAGGTTAGGCTCGGCATTTACTCAGTACATGGGGTCGGTTGTACTAATACTACACTATGCACTCTTTTGTGCAGATCCAGGTATCGATCAGCAGTAGAGATATTTAGAGCGACTATTCATTTAGTCGGAGACACGAGGTATATCTGTCGGCGATTGCAGATCCCGAGAGTCTTCTCCTATTTCTATAAATGCTGTTTTATTTTATTCAGAACAGTTACATTATTTCTTTTGGCCATTAATTGTAGTATTCTTTAGTAGTTCGTGAATTGTGACACCAGACCCTAGGGTAATCTTAGAGTTATTTATATAGTTTTCTCGTGGTTTGTTTTATTTAATTGGTTATTAATATTATTTTATTTTATTTTGTTGGGAATTATTTTAATTTAGTTCATTTTAAATTTATTTATTTATGCGTAAGTAATTAATTAAGGAAATTAGTTAATCGACTTCTAACATTGGCTTGCCTAGCAAGTGTGGTGTTAGGCGCCGTCACGATCCCTAAGGTTGGGAATTTGGGTCGTGACAGTGAAACATGTTCAAAGGTGGAGGACTCAACCATAGACACAGAAGGCAAAGTCATGGGTGTAGACTCGTCATCTGAAACCACCCGCCTTCTCTATGGCCTGCGCACTAAAGCACCCTCTTCTTCTTCTTCTTCTATGGAACAGGACTCACCAATCTTCCTCTTCGAGGAAGACGAACTAACAATAATCTCATGGGCCTGGGCCAAAGACATCTTTGGGATAGATGAAGCAGACACCCCAGGAGCAGAGAACCCTATCAAAAGGGAAAAAGTTAAGCGACAGAGAAAGAAGAGGCTCGAGTAAGGAAAGAAGCAAGAACAGAAGCTCACTTACCGTGGGTCTTTACATGCCAACCGTACCTCCCAGCGAGGTACTTCCAATATCTCTCTTCTAAAGGAGCAACGGACAACAATTTTTCCCGCTACAATAGATGAGAATCCCTCTACAAAATGACAGTAAAACCCCGCTAGGCCAAGAAAACTGCGAATCTCCATAGCCGATGACGGTCTAGGCCAACTCTGCACCGATTCCACCTTCTTCAGATCTACATTGATCCCGTCACTCGATACTACATAAGCCAAGAATGACACTGAGTCTAGCCAAAACTCACACTTTGAAAATTTTTCATACAACTTCTTTTCTCTGAAAGCCTGAAACATAGTCCTCAGGTGCTGCTCATGATCTTCCTGAATCCGCGAGTACACCAGGATGTCGTCAATAAACACAATGATGAATGAGCCAAGATAAATATGGAACACACTGTGCATCAAATGCATAAAGTATGATGGGGCATTGGTCAGCCCAAAAGACATAACAAGAAACTCATAGTGACCATATTTGGTCATGAAAGCAGTTCGGGATATCTGGCTCCCGAATTTTCAACTGATGATAACCTGAACATAATTCAATCTTGGAAAAAACCCTGGCACCCTGTAACTGATTAAATAGGTCATCAATAAGAGGCAATGTATACCTGTTCTTCACTGTAACTTTGTTTAGGTGGCGATAATCAATACACATACGCATAGAACCATCATTCTTCTTTACAAACAAGACCGGAGCACCCCAAGGTGACACATTGGGCCGAATGAAACTCTTATGAAGAAACTCCTGCAACTACTCCTTCAACTCAGGAGGAGCCATACAATATGGATTAATAGAGATGGGTTGAGTGCCCGAAAACAAATCAATGTTGAAATCAATATCTATGTTGGGCAGCATGCCCGGAAGATCAGGTGGAAACACATCTGGGTAGTCCATCACTAATGGAACTGACTCAACTATAGGGGTATCAATACTGACATCTCTCAAATATTTGAGATACGCGTCACACCCTTTTTCAACCATTTGTTTAGCTTTAAGAAAAGAAATAACTCTGCTGGGAGTATACTCTAAGGTAATTCTCCACTCTAATTGCGGCAAGCCTGGCATAGTCAGCATCACGGTCTTAGTGTGATAATAAAGAATATCATAATGGAGCGACAACTAGTCCATGCCCAAGATAACATCAAAATCTACCATGCTGAGTAATAATAAATCGGCTCTTGTCTCAAAACCACTGAGAGCGATCAAACACGACCGATACATGCGGTCTAAAATAAGAGAATCTCCCACAGGAGTAGGCATATATACAGGGGAACACAAATAATCCCAAGATACACCCAAATGTGGGGAAAATATGAGGACGGATAGGAATACATAGAGCCTGAGTCAAATAATACTGATGCATCTCTGTGATACACTAGAACAATACTTGTAATGACTGAGTCAGAAGAAATAACCTTTATATGAGCCAGAAGAGCATAATGCATGGTCTGGCCTCCCTCTAGGGCAACTTCGACCTCGCCGATCTCCACCTCGAACTGGCTGAGCAGGTAGGGCGGTAGCTGGTGCTAGAATCATAGCCCGAGGACCCGGTGGAGCACGTGGTGGCTGAGAAGTCTGTGGAGGTGCACCCCTCCTAAGTCTGGGGAAATCCTCACTATATGGCGAGTGTTTCCACACTCAAAACAACCCCTTAGAGGGCATAGCTACTGTGACTCACTCGGGCCAGGTCTGCTGGACTGGCCACTAATAGCACCCCGAGCATGAGTCACACTAGATATTTGCGGTGCATAATAAGGCTCCTGAGCTTAGAACGGGTTGGAACACCACTAGCGATTAGAAGAACTGAATGAATGGGGCGACTCACAAAACCCCTACCATGGCGAGCTGATGGGGCACGAGCTCCAGACTAAGAGCCAGTCTCTCGAGACCTCTTGGCCTCTATCTTCTCTTTGTCCCGAGCAAGCATGCCCTTAAATCTCTTGGAAATACTCGCAACCTGCTGATAAGAGATATCCATCTCTAACTCTATGTCCATACTGATCCTGATGGTGGGGTGGAGTCCCTAAACAAAGCGACAAACCCTCTCTCGAACTATAGCAACCAAGGCC
Organism: Nicotiana knightiana; assembly: GCA_005239525.1. NCBI lineage: Eukaryota > Viridiplantae > Streptophyta > Magnoliopsida > Solanales > Solanaceae > Nicotiana > Nicotiana knightiana. The sequence goes on along the minus strand of ML385758.1, from coordinate 21,907 downwards.
AGTGCGTGTCGGGACAAATCATTGAAACAGACTGCATACTCTAACACATTCATAGCACCCTGGCACAACTGCTCAAACTCCACGAGCCACAAACCCCTGAGGCTCTAAGGGACATACTCTCTCTAAAATATGTCCGAGAATTGAGTCCATGTGAGTGAGGCTGCCTCGTCCGGACTATTCAACTCATAAACATGCCACCACTAATAGGCTACTCCTATAAGCTAGAAAGTGGTAAAAGAAACCCCACTCATCTCCGCTGCGCCTATAGTACGGATAATAAAATGACCCTCTTTCAGAAAATCCTGAGCATCATCTGTAGCCAATCTGCTGAAGGTAGGTGGGTACTACTTCTTGTATTTCTCAAGTTTGAGCTGCTCCGCCTTAGAAGTGGATATCCTGGTTTCATGCTGAACGAGAGCTGGAAGCTGCATAAGAATAAACTTTTGGGCCTGATCAACCTGAATCCTCTGCTCATGAGTACGGGCTACGGGAGTCTGTGCCCTCCCCTGGCTTGAGATATGGTGGGAGCTAATGGAATCAATCCAGCTTACACTAAGGTGTTGAACATGCTCATGAACTTGTCTAGAGTCTTCTAGAGGGATGTGCAGCAATAGGAACCTCCGGTGCCTGCCCTCCAGCTGGAGCTGCTGGGGGCTCCTCTGTCGTAGCTCGCATGGGTTCTCTGGCTGCATCGCATGGTCATCCTCTACCCAGACCCCGACCTCTACCGGCTCTAGCAGTGGGCGGAGTGCCTAAACGTAAGATCTCCCAGTACGAGTTCTCACCATCTGTGAAAAAGAATAAAATAGAGGAATTTAGAATCCAATAACTCGCACGACAAAAAATCAAAAGAAATATGATTGTTCCTAACAGTTCTATAGCCTCTCAAACATGCGTACGAACATCTCCATACCGATTCGCGAGACTCTAATAAACCGATTTGTGACTCACGACTCCTATGAACCGAGAGCTCTAATACCAACTTTTCACGACCCAAACATCCTCCGAACCACGTCGTGACAACACCTAGACTCTCCGACTAGTTAAGCCTAACAATTCACAGAAAATACCAATATCGGAAAACAAAGTTGACTTCAAATTTGCAATAAATATTGAATAAAGAAAAATGATGATGCTTAGCTTGAACAATAACCTAAACTCTATTTACAGCTTGAATTCCTCAATAACTGCCTCGAACTCATTAATTGTGCGGATGGTAACGAGCATGTGAATCTGTACACAAAATATGTACAGAAGAGTAGCATGAGTACACCACAATTGGTACCCAGTTAAGTGCCGAGCCTAACCTCGGTCGAGTATTGACAAGGTCAGGTTAGGCCCACTGGTATATAATAATAAAAACATGAGATTAAGCAGTATAATACGATACTAAAGTTCAACAAAGGAAACCACGATGAAATAGCATAACAGTACAAGGAATTTAAGCGACATGGGATCTCCCGAGATAACGTTTCGTAATCGCAAACGTAAATATGAAGGGAGAACTCCTGAGGTACCGCCTCGTAGTCTCAAAAGTTAATGTGCAGGGGACCTCCCAGGATACTATCCCGTAGACCCAAAAGCAAATATGCAGGGGGAACTCCCGAGATACCATCCCGTAGTCCCAAAAGTAAATATGCAACATTGATTGAGATGATAAGTACAGCAAGAGAACCCACAGTCTAAACTAGGTACAAGTCGGGAATAGAGACAGGAAATTGATAGGGATGCTTCAAGGAGTTCAATTAAGAATTAAGGCACATAATATGTTATTCTAAGCTAACATGGTAACTATGCATGTTCGTATGTTCAAGTAAGGTAAAAATAGGAAATTACTCGGTAAAAATAATGTTTTTCAACAAATAGCCCGTGTACGCACTTTTCACCTCGCGTACGCGGCACTTATATAGTAATATTAGTACCAAATCCTAAGTTGATTTCCTCACACAAGGTTAGGCAAGCCACTTACCTCGAACCAAGCTCAATCAATCGATATCAATGCTCTTCCCACAAATATCCGACCCTGAATGGACCGAATCTAGCCAAAACCAATTACATACCATAAATAGAGCTATAAGAAACCAATCTAGTCAATTAAATCTAATCTAAGACGAGAAATTAGGAAATCTCTCCAAAAATCCTCTCGGGCCCACGTCTCAGAGTCGAGTAAAAGACACAAAATACTAGCACTCATTCACTCATGAGTCTAACCATACAAGAATTACTCGAATCCGACCTCAAATCGCCTTCCAAAACTCAAAATTATAGCCTATGAGGTTTCTACCATTTTCCCCAAATTTCCACCTTAAATCCCTAATTAGAAAACAAAATTAACAATGGATTCATGAATTATAGCCCAGTCCGAGTTAGAACTACTTACCCCAACAATTTCCTTGAAGAAGCCTCGAAATATTGTCTCCCACTGTGCGCATGGACTTAACTAGAATGTAATCAATATAAACTTGCATAGATTTGCCTATTTGATGTTAGAACATTTTATTAACTAAGTTTTGGTATGTAGCCCCTGCATTGTTTAGCCCGGAGGGTATTACGTTATAGGAATATGTACCAAACTTTGTTATGAACAAAGTCTTTTCCTGGTCCTCCGGGTTCATTTGAATTTGATTGTACCGAGGGTGGGCATCGAGAAAAGTAAGGATCTCGTGGCCGACCGTGGCATCGATCTATCGATCGATGTTGGGCAATGGAAAAGAGTCTTTAGGGCACGCTTTGTTCAAATCTTTGTAGTCTATACACATTCTAAGTTTGTTCCCTTTCTTAGGGACTACTACTACATTAGCTAGCCACTATGGATACTTAACTTCCCTAATGGACCCAATTTTATGGAGTTTGGTTACCTCGTCTTTGATGAATGTGTACTTTACCTCGGACTGAGGCCTCCTCTTTTGTTTTATTAGTTTAAATCTGGGATCAACACTTAATCGATGGGTGGTTATCTCCAGTGGGACCCCTATCATATCTAAGTGGGACCAAGCAAAGCAATCAATCTTATCGATAAGTAATTGAATGAGTTTTTTCTTGAGTTCAGGAGTTAGCCTGTTCCGAGGAATACCATTTATTCCGATAGATGCTCGATCAATACCACCTCTTCGAGTTCCTTGACCGTTGACTTTGTTGTGTCAGACTCCTCGGGGATGATGAAAGCTCAGGGAGTTAGGAAATCTTCTTCGTCGTCCTTGGCCACTTGTTCCTCAATCATCTGTTCCTCAGGCTCACCCGAGGATATAGGCTGTGATTCCTATTTGTCTACCTATTTGTTCTTGTCATTCGACTTTTCTGATGTAGATGTCATCGATACCGGTGTCACGTCATGGATTGCAAACCTCTCCTTAGCTGCATGTTGCTCGCCATATACCGTTTTCACGCCATATTTTGTTGGGAACTTCATCATTTGATGAAGGGTTGATGGCACTACCCTTATGCTATGGATACACGGCCTTCCCGGCAAAGCATTATACCTCATTTCACCTTCTATGACATGAAACTTTGTGTCATGTACGGTTCCAGCCACGTTCACTGGGAGGATGATTTCGCCCTTTGTTGTTTCACTTGCCATGTTGAAGCCATTTAAGACTCGAGATGCTAGTATGATTTGGTCGAGCAGTTCGAGCTGCTCCACGACCCTCAATCTGATTATATTTGCTGAGCTACCTGGATCCACAAGAACACGTTTAACTTGAACTTTATTTAAAAGAATAGAAATTACTAGTGCATCGTTGTGAGGTTAAGATAAGACCTCGGTGTCTTCCTTATTGAATGTGATGGTGCCATCGGGCATGTAGTCCCGAGTTTGCTTCTCCCTTGTGATTTATACTTTGGTGCATTTGATTATGGGTCCCTGTGGGACGTTGACTCCGCCGATGATCATGTGAATGACAGGTTAGGGCTCCTATGGTTCACTCTTCCTATTGGCGTCTCTTTCTCTTATGTGGCTCTTTGCCCGGTCACTGCGAAATTCTTGAAGATGCCCCGCATTGAACAATCGGGCTACTTCCTCTCTCAGCTGCCTGCAATCCTCGGTCCTTTACCCATGTGTGTCGTGATACTTTCACATCATGTTGGGATTCCTCTGAGAAGGATCACTTTGTATGGGTTTAGGCCATTTGGTATCTCCGATTTTCCCAAAGGCCGAGACGATACCTGAGGCATCAACACTATAGTTATATTCTGATAATCGGGGTGCCTCTGCCAGTCCCGAGTGCCTACCGAACCCTGTCTTACTCATGAGTCCCCTAGAATTCTGACCTCGATCTGCTTTTCGGTCATTCCGAGGTACGTTATGCCTCGAGATGTTCATTCAATCTTCGATGTATGACTGATACCTCTCTTTATTCGGTCTCGAATCCCTGTCTACTTCTCTCTAAGCTTTTACTGCTAACCTGCTTGGATAGATCGAGCCCGACGGGGCCAGCAATTGATCATCTTCGACCCTAATCTTCGGCTGGTATCTCTTGTGCATATTTGCCCAAGTGACAGTCGGATACTCGACCAAGTTTTGTTTCAACTGCCTCGATGCTATCGAGCTCCGCTCATTCAAACCCTGGGTAAAGGCTTGAATAGCCCAGTCATCGGAGACTGGTGGCAACTCCATTCATTCCAACTCGAATCGATATACAAATTCCCTTAGCATCACATTGTCCCTTTGTTTAATCTTGAATACATCTGGCTTTCTTGTTGCAACCTTTATGGCACAAGCATGTGCCTTTACAAACGAATCCGCCAACATGGCAAACGAATCAATAGAGTTTGGGGGCAGGTTATGGTACCAAATCATGGCCCCTTTGGACAGAGTTTCCCCAAAAAATTTTAGTAAAACAGACTTGATGTCGTCGTCCTCCAAATCATTTCCCTTTATACCACAAGTGTATGTGGTGATATACTCGTTGGGATCGGTTGTCCCGTTATATTTGGGAATATCTTGCATGCGAAACTTCTTAAGAATAGGCTTCAGGGTTGCACTCGGGGGGAAAGGTTTTTGAACAAATTGCTTAGAGTCCAGTCCTTTCAAAACCGGAGGTGCTCCTGGTATTTGGTCGACCCTCGAGTTGTACATTTCCACTTTTTTATCGTTGTCCTTGATCCTTTTTTTCTCCTGACTCAACCCTCTTTGTAATTTCCTCGAGCATTCTCATGATTTTGGGGTCGGTCCCTGACCCATTGTTGCTCGATCTTTCCGGGATTGGTTCACCACGATGAGTAGTTTCTGGTCCCACTATACTCATAGTCTTTTGCTGGGTCTGCAACTGAGTGATGGCAATCTGTTGCGCTTGTAACATCTCGAAAATCACTTGGAGACTAACTTCCCGATCTCCTCGACCTTGTGGTCTTTGGCTACCGGGTTGAACATCTCCGCGCATGCTCCCTCCGATGTCTGTACCCAAGTCGACGTTTATAGCAATGTGTGAACCAACATCGACTAGGTTGGGAAGTGGTGTTACCCCGGGGTTGAGCGGTGGCACACCGGCCCCTGAATCTATTGCATTAACATTTTCCCCGTGGAATCCGAGGCCGTAATTACCATACACTGGTGCGTTTACTGAGTTCGACATGCTTAGCCTGAAATGAAAGAATCTTTAACAAGGCAAAGGGTGAAGAATAATGTGTGTCATAAAAAAATTAGCACTGAAATTATCACTATTATCTTTAGCCCCATGGTGGGTGCCAATCTATTTACGTCGAAAAATAAAGTAATAATTAAATTCGATTTGTTATTTTAAAGATACGTGATCCAGTTCAATACTAATTAATAAGCAAGTAATATAGAGTTTAAATGAGTAGGACTGATGAACCAAACCAATGTTACTAGAGCAGTAGGGGCCTCGAGCTCAATGTTCTCGATGACCTCGAGATGGGTTAGAGATGATAAAGCAAGAACAACAAAGTAAGAGCTTTAAAGCTAAAGAACAATTCTGAAGTAATAAACGAGAAAAGTGAGGTAGTATATTCTTTTTGCAGTGATAAGATGATTCATACAAATGATTGGGGTCCCCTTTATATAGGAGGGGAAATCCCAAATAAGGTACATTTCTATTTCCAGTAAAAAATCCTATTGGTACAACTGTATAACCTCCTAGTACGGATTTGTATGTATCTATCCCAAACTTTATGCCTTGACCTTTGTGTCCCTGAGAAATTCCTGCTCTTTCTTAAGTGTTTTCGAGATTGTACTATCTAGAGATAGAGCATGCTAGGCCTTCGATTAGCTCCTATTTTTCAGCCGGACCTGATCCCTTCTTTGACTTTCCCGAACTCGAGCTTGGGGTACGATTAAGACCTCGAAATCGGGCTCTCCAATTTCGAGCGTATACAATAATATTCTAATTAGCAGACTTCCAAGCAGCAATGTATTAGTATCAGATAAAGCTACCAATGCACAGAGATATATTGTAGTATTTATCTACAACTTATCTATAGCTTTCACACTTTATTTACTACAATAACATACAACTTAAATACAAAATTTATAAATTATGTCTTTGGTATATTTTTTATCTGATTTATACATAGTAAAAATACAACTAATTATATAATATACAACTTACCTACAACTTATTTACAATTTTCATGCATTATTTCTACTCAGTTATATACAACTACAATATCATACAACTTAAATATAATTTTTATACAATATTGTTCAACTTTCATACAATAGTAATATATATATATATATATATATATATATATATAAACTATAGAATATAAGTTTTCTACAATATTTCTACAATTTTGTAAATATAATGTATATCATGTCTTCTTCTTCTTTTTCTTCTTGGAGTTTCAATCTGATATTCAGCCAAAATCAAGTCTAATCTTCACCAAAACATCCTCAAAATTGAGATATAAATTCCAAACCATATTCCCAATTTTTTGCAACAACACCCAATCCAAATAAATAATAGTTTTTGAAAACCCAAATTCGAATTCAAAGCTTCAAAACTTTTTAATGGTTGTCAATGGCGGAATTGCTGCTCTCTTTTTCTTTTCTTTGCATTACTAAAATTAGGGATTGAGCGATAGAGACATACGTAGAGAGAATTTCCAATTATGTGCAACAACACCTAATTCAAAGGAATAATGTTTTTTTGAAAACCCAAATTCGAATTCAAAGCTTCAAAGCTTTTAATGGTTGTCAATAGTGAAATTGTGGGTGAGTACAAGATACGTGGTGGAGGGGGGTGGGATGTGGATAGAGAAATGTGGGGAGAGTCGAAGATACGGTAAAGTTATTTTAGGACAATAGCTGTTATCCTTAGTTCCCTTAAAATGTACATAAATGTGTAATTGGGTACAAAAAATGTAATTATAGTAAAACTTGAGTAGAGAGGGTAATATAGTTTCATATAATGTATAGGTGTCGCGACCCAAATTCTATTCTAGGTCGCGATGGCGCCCAACACCGATGTTAGGCAAGCCAACACAATTCATCTAGTGAGTCCCATTTATTTTATTAACAATCTTTCCAACAATAGCTTAACTTAAATCACTAAGCTTTGAAAAAAGCAAATGACAAAGGTAAATTAGATTGAAATGATCAAAAGAAGTCAAGTTTAAATAACTATATCCCCAAAAGAATAGTCTACCAATTTGTGTGCCCGGAACTAGTGTCACGCGTATATGGGCATCTAGTATAATGAACAAAAGAATACATCTACTCTAGTGCCAGAAATAGAATAGACAGTCTAAGCAAATGAAAGACTCCAACCCGCTGCCAAACGACATCAGAAGAAGCAGCTCACCGTGGAATCTTTGTCCGAGTATCAAGAACGCGCTCCGGACTGGTATCTAGATGCACCTGCCTCATAACCTGTAAAATTAAGTACAGAAGTGCAAAACATTATGTACCCAGTAAGTATCCAGTCTAACCTCGAAGAAGTAGTGACGAGGGGTCAACTTGACACTTACTAGGGCCAAACAATATACTTAAGCATGTGACTAAGCATGGATATCAAGGCTAAATAGCAGAAAATAACAAAAAATAACAAGCTTTTACATAAATATAAATATACATAAATTCTTATCATTTCAGTTGAAAATTTGTGTTCTAAGGCATTTTAAACAATTCAAGTCATAGTAGTGCCAAGCAAATAGCATGCATAGATAGTGTCGTGGGCGTATGACCCGATCCAACATAATAATAAAATGTGCACTGCAGGAGGGTCAAACAACGTGAATCATAGATGCTTCTATTACCCTGCTCGCGGAACATACACGCAACGTGGTCAATACAATTAAGCACATCAAGAAGGAAAATCAAGAATTTATCGAAGAAAACAAGTATGCAAGAAAAGTCAACTTCGCTTTGATGGTCAAGGAGATATTGTTCAATCTACTAGAATTTATTTACCAATTTGATATTATCTAAGCAAGTTAAATTGGCAATAAAGTTTCACGTATAATAAGTAATAATGCTTTAGGGTCCTAGGCTACCCGGACTTAAGAATAATAGTAGCTACGCATGGACTCTTGTCACCTCGAGCATACGTAGCCCCACAATTAGTAGAACAAAATTAATTACTTCACCTATGGGGACAATTCCCTCTGACAAGGTTAGAAAAGATACTTACCTCGTTTTGAGCCTATTTCCAATTCAAGAATGCTCTCAAATATCATAAAACCAATCATTATATGCTTACAAGTTCATATTCTAGCTATTAAAGTGATTATCCAACCCCAAAGGCAAGGTTCCCAAAATTCACCTTAGGCCCACGTGCTCGGATTCACGAACTTCTTAAGGGAAGTTGTTACTCATAACTTTAGGATCAATAATATATGATTTTTACTAGATTCCATAACTAATTTCGTGGTTAAATCCTATTTTTATCAAAGCCCTAGGTTTTACTCTAAGCCCACAATTTTCACCAATTTCAATGGTGTAATCTATCCCTAACCTATGTATTAAACTAACATTATGTAGAGATAACTTACCTCACAATGCTAGGCTGAAATCTCCTCTTTGGAAGCTCCCAACTTGCACAATAAATGAATGAAATGTGTCAAAAATGACACATTTCACGTATTACATGAAGGCACTGCCTTCAGTGATTTCTCCATCTACGGTTAGGGGACCCCATCTGCGGTCTGGGGGTTCCTTCCGCGGTTCCGCTTCTGCGGAAGAGGAGCCGCACCTACGAGGGATCGACCACTTCTGCGATCTCGCACCTGCGGCTGGCCAACTGCAGGTGCGGTCGCACCAGAATTGGTGCACCAGCAGCTCATTTTGAGCTTGGACTCACCTCTCATACCAACAAGTTCTAAATAATAAAACGGAGTTGCTCGAACCTTCGGAACGCCCGAAACAACATTAAATCTAAGAATCACACCCTAAAATCAATTAAATCAAACTTATGAACTTTGAGTTCTTAAATCTTCTTCCAACAGGCCAGAACGTACTTATACTACTTAGAATGATACAAATTTTGCGTGCAAGTCATAAATGACATTACGGAACTATTCCCGATCTCGAAATTCTATTTGGACCTCGATATCATCAAAACACGTTCCAAACCACAATTATAGAACTTAAGAAACTTCAAGAATCCAGTTTTCACTATTTGGCGATAAAATGCTCCCAGTTAATCCAAAACCCATTCCAGACATATGCCAAGGCCGAAATCATCATATGAACCTATTGAAACCTTCAAATCCCGATTTCGAGGTCATTTACTCAAAATGTTGACTGAAGTCAAACTTGGCCTTTTAGGCCAACCTTAAGGAACCAAGTGTTCCAATTCCAACCCAAACTCCTCCAAATTCCGAACTAACCATCCCCGCAATCATAAATCAATAAAAGCTAGTACATGAAGTCTTATTTAGGGGTACGGGGTTCTAGTAAGCAAAACGACCGGTCAGTTCATTACAATAGGAATATAAAAGTTCGATAAATTATCTCATTATAGCCCACGTAAGATTTGGACTCTAGGCAATTTAGTGACACGTTTTTGGCCCATTCAGATTAGTCCAACTCATTTTGACATTCTTCTCGAGTGCTATTTCTTCTTCGACAAGTGGAGCAACTACTACCTTCCCTCCAGCTTTAAACTCCCCAAATTTTCATTTCTTTCTCTGGGCAATTTCTTCCACCTAACCTCCTATGTTTAGGGGCGGAGCTAGCATAAGTCTTGCGGATTTAGCCGAACGCAGTAACTTTTATCAAAATAATATATTTATTTTATGATATTCATTAAATGTGTATAAATTGTTAATTTAGAACTAACAACATAAACGGCCTAGAATTCTGAACTCATAAGGTTCAAATCGTGGCTTCGCCTCCAAGGGCGGCTCAAGCAGATAAGTGGCCTAAAGCCAAAATTTAATGTGAGGCCTAAATTCTTTTTAAACTTCAATAATATTGTGATGACCCAAGGGGTCATTTTATGAATTAAGACTCTGTTCTAGGATTATAAATCCTATAAAGAGTAATTTTAAGTACCTCAATTTGTGTGCACAGTCCGGGCATAAAATTTGAAAGCTTTTATGTGAAAGTATAAGAAATACTAATTTTTAGAATTTAAAGTTTGGTTTTAGTTGACTTAACATTTTTAGTGAACGGACCCGGATCTGTGTTCCGACGATCCCGAGAGGTCCGCAGTAAAATATGGAACTTGGTCGTATGCCCGAAATTGAATTCCGGGGTCCCAAGCCTTAGAAATATGTTTTTAAAAGAAATTATTTTGCTGAATTATTAATGAAATAAAGAAAAGAATTAACTTTTGAAACCATTGGTATCGGGCCCGTATTTTGGTTCCGGAGCCCGGTATAGATTTGTTATAGTATTTGATTACTATCTGTAAAATTAAGTGAGAATCGAAGTTTATTTTACGGGATTTGGACGTCCATTTGAGAAATAGTGAACTTTAGGTGTTCTGTCACGACCCCAAATCTAAACCAATCGTGATGGCGCCTACCGTGGAACTAGACCAGCCAAATCCACCCTCAAATCGTAAATAATGAATATTATATACAATCCTGAAACCTAGGAGTCACTGGTCATGAGGATCTATAGAATATATACAACTCTAGAAAATAAACTCTATAATAATAAGCAGGAGAGAGAGAGCAGGGTTGTGGACTCATGCAGCTACCGAGAAAAATCTCCGAGAAGTCTCTGATACAGATACACAGCTCACTCTACCCTAGCAGCTGGATCTGCACACAAGGTGCATGGAGTGATGTGAGTACGCCAACTCGGTAGTAATGAAAATAAATCAGATCTAAGCAGCAAGAAACACATTAGGTCAAATCATCATTTCACAATAAGCACAGTCTTTGTTTCCAACAGTGTATACGTTAAATCATTACGCTTAAAAGCCGATTTTAGTAAAAATCATTTGGAAGTATACTTTCCAACAGTTTCAACATAACTTTCATGAAGTTTAGTGTAAGAATGATAAGAATCATAAAAAGCCCCTCGGGCAAAACATATTTCATACATTCAGAGTAAAAGTGGTAAAATCATAAGTAGCCCCTCGGGCAAAACATGTATCAGAAACTGCCCCCGGCCGTAACATCACTAAGGATCAAACCCTCGGGCATACATCACAGTCACTCGTAATCAGCCCCTCGGGCAACCTCACAGTCACTCATACCTCCCAATCACTCGTCACTTGGCACTCGTCACTCGCACTTAGTAGGTACCTGCGCTAACTGGGGTATGTACAAACACCTCGTGGCAATCCCAAGCGCTAATACCAAGCCACCACGTGGCATCTCATATACTCACAATCAGGCCTTCGGCCTCACTCAGTCAGAAACTCTCATTAAGCCACTTGGGCAATCAGTAAAATGGAGTACTCGATCCAAAGCATCATTTTATATCTCAGAAATAGTGTAAATAAGGCTGAGTTTCGAAAACAGTTAAACATAATATGACTGAGTCTAAATCATAAGTCAACACAATTAGGAAATAGTAGAAAAAGCCCCAAGGGGGTTCAACAAGTCGGCGCAAGTCCCCAAATATGGCTTACAACCCAAATATAGCAATAGTTTTAAAACACGATTTAACATATGATTTAAAGTAAATACGCAACTCAATAGTTGCCGCGGAAAGGACAAAGTCCAAATCCAAAAAGTAGTGCACGCCACACACTCGCCATCCGCCATATGCGCCACTCAAAAAAATAGTGAGACAATACAAAGTCCGGCTTTCCTACCCTCAGTCATTACTTACCTCAAACCGGCCCAAATACTAATCCGCAATTCTCTTTCCTCTCGAATCGGCTCCCGACCACTATGAATCTATCCAAAACTAGATTAATATTATCAATATATGCTAAAGGAACAAGGTCCACTCGAAAACTTATATAATTTAGGCAAAATTCCCAAAATTGGCCAAACCCGGCCCTCGGTCCCACGTTTCGGAATTCTATAAAAATTGCATCACAAGAATCCTTATCCTCTCCCGAGCCTATGCATATAAAATGCATCAAAATCCCACCACAATTGACCTCTAAATTCCTTAATTATAAGTCTCAATTTCCCAAGCCCTAAACCCCAATTTATGCCATTAAATTCCACTAATTGCAAGTCTAACCCGTCAACTATCAACATAGAATCGAGTTCAGTCCAAGAAAATTACCTCCACAGAAAACCCTCGAATTCCCACTTCAAATTGCTCCCAAAATGCCTCAGCCTGCATGTAAAAGTGATGAAAATGCCAAAAAATCACTAAGGGCCCTTTATATATGACCTGCCGAGTGATTCACACACCTGCGACCCCACTAGCGCACTTGCGCTTTCAACTTAAGTCTTGACTTCTGCACCTGCGGACCTCTTCTCACACCTGCGGGCTCGCAGGTGCGGCCAATCTGCACCTGCACTCCTAGGCTAGTTCTCCCTCTTCCACACCTGCGCATGGTTTTCGCACCTGCGGTCCTTCTTCCGCAGGTGCAACCACACCAGCAGCAGTTTTGCTGCAATTTTCAAAGTCCAAACCTCCATTAACCATCCGAACTCAATCCCGAGACCCTCGGAACCCCAAATAAATATACGAACAAGTCATAAATCATCACCCAAACTTATTCGAACCCTCAGGACATTCAAAATAACAATGAAACACAAATTTGACTCATGATTCAAGCCTAAGAACCCTAAATCTTTTGAAAATCACCAACGATGCCGAAACTAACCAAAACACATCCGAATGACCTGAAAATTTGCACACACATCCAAAATGACATTACGAACCTTCTCCAACTTCCGGACTTCCATTCTGACCCCGATAGCCTATTTTCCACTACCGACCGGAAATCGCTAAAAACTAACTTTCGCTAATTCAAGCCTAATTCTACAGCAGACATCAAAACCACATTCCAAACACACTCTTAAGTCCCAAATAACCTAACGAAGCTATCCAAACCATAAAATCTATATTCTGAGGTCGTTTATCAATAAGTCAACTTTCATTTGACATTTTCAACTATTAAACCAAGTTAAGAGACTAAGTGTCTCATTTCTCTCCAAAAAATACTCTGGACCTGAGCCAACCAACCTAACACAACATAATGAAGCTGAACCACATATAATTAAGTAGAAACGGGGAAAACAGGGCTATTCACATGAGAGGATCATCCCGCCATTAACAATTACTGTCACAACCCATGCTAAGAGACTGACACTCATCGAAAAAATCAAAACATACAAATCTGACACCAACGATCATACCTCCACATAACTCCACTACAATGCGTGATCCCATCCATACGATGTTCCACATGAAATACTTCGAGTCGCGTTGCTTAAAATCAATAACCATGGGAAATTCGACATCAAGTACTCAAATGTGCTGCCCTAACCATGAGGAATCAGACGATATCATGCCACATGAACCTGAAAGACCATAACCAATACGTCCCAATCCCGTAATACCCATTTACTTACCTTACTCAAATCTAGCTATAAATCCCAATTAGAACATCAGTATATTGGTTAACCAAGGAATTAAAGCGTTTGACTAAAGCTTATTTTTAAGATGAATACGGGTTACTGATAATCAAGGAAATGGATAAAAATGAATAACAGACAATATTACCAAAATATAGAAAAGCAAAGTTAAATATATTCGATAATCAAATGCCTTTACAAGTTGTATTCCCCTCCCTTGTATAGGAGATTCTTATAACGTACAACTATTGATATGGTTGCTCATTAATGACTAATTATGACATTAATGAGGCGTTATAAAGGATAACGGTAATTGGGGTATGGTTACATAACGTTCGAGTAATCAATTGTGGGTCTTTGAATCTACCCGTAGCTTTGTCTAGATTTATTCTGACCGTTCCTCTCTCCTGTTTTGATCAAGTTGAGTTTCCCGTGGCTGATAAGTTCGAGGGTTTACTGAACCGTGCCTCTTGTACCGTACCTCTTCAAAGGATCACATCCAGCTTACGCGTTTTTCTGTGTCCATATGACTGGCTAAGCTGTCAAAAGCTGGCTTACGTGTGAAACTCTTTTTCACCAATATAGATAGTCCCCCTACTTACCATATATTTAACGATTAATATTTGGTAAGTGGATATTCATTTATGGAAAAAATATTTTGCAGCTGCTTTTCCTCGAATCATTGTATCCTTCTCTGCACCATAGGCGTCGTTTTTCACTTCCATTTAATGCTCGTAGCACGTGTCCTTTTCGGATTTGTTCTGCATTTACTCGGCACCTTTTAGGGCTTTTTGCGGCTGTGCCAGTCCCGAAGTGACATCTTTAGTTATGATTTTTCATTATTATTTTTCTTTTTTTCCCATGTTTAACGGTTGTCCTCAAGTATAAATATCTTTCTTCTTTTCTTTGCTTCCACGAAGTACTTTTCTAACTTTGTCTTTTGTAAAGAACTTTCTTCTAGCCTTTTGCAAACATGTCTTCTTCAAACCAACCTCAAGGAGTAATTGATATTGAAAGTTTAACGCCATCTTCTGCTCCGACTAGGAGTCAGATGGGTGGTAGACTTAGAAGTCTAGGATCCACTCCTTTGAGGGGCTCCTCTTCTCTTCAGATAGTTCCTTCTTCTTCCACTAGATTTCTAGTTTCTCCAAGGTTTAGGGTTTCTAGGTCTCTATCTGGAGGTACAGACGAACGCCTTTGTGAACCTAATGTCGATGAAATTATCCCTACTGAGTTTGTTTTTGCTAGGGATAATCAAGTTCTTGTAGACCAATCTTTTTCTCTTAAAAGTGTCGAAAGATATTCAACCCTTATAACTGAGGGTCAGATTTCCCTTGTTCGTAGGGAGTTCTTTTGGAGGACTGGCTTTCCTGTCTATATTCCGAATAGCAATCAAAGAATAACGTCTTACAAGACGGGATATTCTTTTGTTTATACATATCCTTTCACTCTAGGGTTTAAACCCCCCCATTGACCCAGTTATAATTGAGTTTTGCCATTTTTTCAATATCTACTTAGGATAAGTGGGTCCGCTTGTGTGGTGAGTTGTCGCATGTCTTAGGAGTTTGGCTTCTTTAGCCTCGGTTCCTTTTACTTTCAACCATCTTATCCATCTCTACTCTCCTACCTTATTTTGTGAAGGGGTTTTTACTTTGACTGCTAGAAGCAAAAGAGTGTCGGTAACCCCTGAAAATGATAAGGATAGGGGTTGGTACCTCCGGTATGTTTTTGTACCCACTATGGGTTTAGTGGGTGAAGAAAAGCTTCCCGTCCCTGAGAAGTAGAATCGCGCACGTGAATATGCTTTAGCTCACAATTATTTACTTTTTCTCGTTTTGAGTTGAGATGTTTTACTAACATCGTATATGTTTCTTCTTCTCTCAGCAATCATGAATACTAGTGAGAATGTCTCCGGTATTCATGATTAGGTAGAAAAATTGTTGTCCGTTGCTCCTTCAGAAGAGAGACCTTGGAAGTACCTCACTGGAAGATATAATTGGCATGTAAAGACCCACGGTAAGTGAAGCTCTTGTTCTTGCTTCTTTCCTTACTCGAGTCTCTTCTTTCTTTGTCGTTTAACTTTTTCCCTTTTAATAGAGTTCTCTACTTGTGGGGTGTCTGCTTCATCTATCCCGAAGATGTCTTTGGCTCAGGACCAAGAAATTATTGTTGGTTCATCTTCCTCGAAGAGGAAGATTAGTGAGTCTCGTTTTGTAGAAGAAGAAGAAAAAGAAGAAGGTGCTTTAGTGCACAGGACACGGAGAAGGTGGGTAGTCTCAGATGATGATATTACACCCTTAGCCTTGCCTTCCGTGTCTATGATTGAGCCCCCTGTCCCTTATGATGTTTCACATTCCCCCATTAATGAGGTTGTTGACTTGATCCTAACGATGTCCCTTTGGCTTCGGTCTTTCCTGCTTCTTTGAGAAAAGTCGTCCCATCTGTTCCTTTGGCTATTTCTATTGCTTTGCCCATAACTTCCTCTACTCTTTAACCCTCCGTGCATGCTGCTTTGCCTGTGGCTTCTCCAGCTGATCAACCTTCCGTGCCTGTTGTTGATCCCTCTCTGCCTTCTTCAATGCCTTCCATTAGGGAAGTAGGGTCTTCCAGCAGAGAGATGCAGCAGGTGGTAATAGAGGTTCCAGCTGAGGGGAATCATTTCAACAAAACGGGTGAGCCCGAAGTGTGGCTCAATACTTTGATAGGTCCCTCCGAGAAAGCAAAGCTAGCCAGCCACGGTGCTCTTACATGGGCCAATGAGGTCGTGCATACTTCTTTGAAGGTATGATGCAAGTTATCCTCTTTCATATTCGTATATGAAATTTACCATATCTGACTGGTTTATTTCTTGTAGATTAACCTTATAGGCATGGAGCTTACGAAGTGGATTTCAAACACGGACCAAGAGACAAAGGAGTTGTAGGCCAATGTTGATAATCGGAAAGCATAGTATGATAGCCTAAGGATTGACATGGATGCTTTAGAAGAGTAAAGGAATACCTTGAAGCGGCAAATGAGACTCATGGCAGCAGAACTGGCAGTAGAGAAGGCTTCTTGCAGTCAGGCTGATAAAGATAAGAGTGTTCTGAAGTCTTCATTCTCGGAGCAGCTGTCCCATGCCTCGGAGGAGATTAGAGACTTAAAAAATTTGTTGGGGCAGAAGGAGGAATACTCAGGCGAGCTTGTGCAATCACTCACTCGTAATCAAGAAGACTTTCGTAAGGCTTTAGACAAAGCTAAAACTTTAGAAGAGTCGATTGTACATTAAGGGCTGCCCATGAAGCTGCAGAAGAAGAGAAGGATGGATTGATAGCTGAGCTTTAAGTATGGGCGAAGTATTATGAAGATCTGGAAGAGGTGGCTACTGTCGATGTGAGTTGGGCGTACATGAATTCTCGCCTTGACACATTGATGGAAATGATTCAAGAGGATTTTGACCTTAGTGCTGCAATAGCTAAAACTAAGGAAGCCATGGAGAACGCTCAACAAGGTCATAACCTCTCTTCACCTGATGGTGAGATTCCAGTCGCTCATGCCTCTTCATCTCGTTCTTTCTGCCAGTGAAGTCAACCCCTCTCTTGAAGAAATTTAGTTGGTTCATCCCTCTTTTTTTTCTTTGTATCAATTGGTGGTTACCCCCAGTCCCATCGGGTAAGTATAAGTTAATACTTAGTTTTAGTCGTTTTAATATATAAATGTTAGTTCGACTTTTTTTGAGTTTCTGTTTCACTCTTTAAGTCTTTTGTATGCTTCATTTTTCGACGTTTTAGTTTTACCTTCGAGTTTTGCGTGTGTAATGCATTAGACTACTCGTACCTTTTTTGTAATAGGCACGGTGTCATATTAAATATGTGCCTTTTTGTAATAGGCATAGTTTATGGAAGAGGGCCCTTTATAATTGGCATGGAGAAGACGTCTAAACTTCATGATAATGCAATAGAGTGATAGGAATTTTACACATTTTTAAGAATGTTTCCAAGGAAAGTTTTTTGTTTGAACTTCCATGACATTTTACATGATTTTGGTTATCGTCTAAAACTCATGTTTGTAACTGTTTTTGCCTTAATAGATTTGATATACTCTTGTAATTCATAACTGTTTTTCATAGATAATAGTTTTTCGATATTAATACAAGGAAACATCTATTTTTTACTAGTAACAGTTATTATAAAGATTGGGGTTTTTACCCGCAACTGTTTTGGAAACAGTTTTCTAATAAGTACGAGGGAAATGTTTTCTTATTCGTAACAATTATTATTTTATAACAATTTCTTCAACAAATACAAGGATTTAGATCTTTCATCCATAACTGTTTTATTTGAGAACAGTTTTTTGAATGAGTACATTGATGATGATGTTTTACCCCTAACTATTTTTGTTACAACAACTTTGAATAAGTATAAAGATGTACATTTCTTTCTCGTGACTAATATTTGGCCTTTCAACTTGAATATGTTCGAAGGTATTTGCTTTTTGCATTAGGCTTTGTATTTGGATGGCTCTTTTGATTTCTTTCGATTTTGCTCGTGTCGCTTGTCTAGTTGGGTAGATGGGTCTTCAGGCTCGAGCTTTTGACTTTCTAATAGTCTTCTTTGCATCGTGTTAGCCTTCCATACTATATAGTCCCCAAGTGTTTGAACTTTGAAGAATGAAATCTCGAGCACTTGATTTCCTTGTGGTCCTTTTCTTGAAAAGGAAAAACATTTCGAACTCGAAGGTATATAAATTTTTAGATGATGACTGCTTAACCTTTTTGAAATGTTCATCAGAAAGTGTAACGCTAGACCGGGAATTGTGTTATTTCCTCGCGTCTTTGCAGGTCTAATATCATCATCTGGTGATGGGTTAGCTTTATGCCTATCATCTAAAAAAGTTAGTAAAATTTTTAAATGTTCAAAATAAAATCTAACGTGTGATACCTGATGATGCGAGACTAAATTGCATAGTTTAACATGTGATATACCTTACATTTTATGAGCATTAATGATAAAATTACACTTGTTATGTGCTTAATGGAGTTTATTTCATGTGTAGGTGAATTGGAAATGGAAACGGAGCTAAAGGGATGCAAATACGTCAAAAATACGCAAAAGGAGACGCCCGAGCGATAGCCGGGCGTTTGCCCCATAAAGCCTGGCCCCCCCTGGCGTTAGGGGGGTATTTACCCCATAAAGCCTGGCCCCGCCTAGTGTTAGGGGGGCGTTAGGGCCATAACGCCAGGCCCCCCCTTGCGTTAGGGGGGCGTTAGAGCCCAAACGCCAGGGGTCTCCAGTTTCGCCCAAATCCGAGTTTGACGAGTTAAATGTTTCCCGGTTGAAATAGAAGTCTCCTACACGGTTAGGGTTCACCCTAAACCTATAAATAGACTCCTAAAACACAATTACAAGAAGAATTTCGTGGATCAAGAGTAGACAAGAAGAAAATTCCATTGAAGTGCAAGAACACTGATTTCTACAATCTAGTATTTCTTACTTTATATTTCAATTATGCAATTGTTTGTAGTTTCGTTTCTTCTAGACATGAGTAGCTAAGTTTTTAATCTAGGGTTTTGGTAGAACCCGTTGGGGATGAATTTCTTTTGATATTAATATATTTTGGTTGATTATTCTCTATTTGTTCAACT